>OX336369.1:41316828-41459080 GCA_946902895.1 Fragum fragum
GACTCTCCATCATGACAAATATATTGATTGGTTGTTTTATTGAATGGGGCTTAACGCCATTTTAAACAGCATTTAAGTCATATCATGGCGGCTAGAGTACCTAACAATGGATTCCTGATATTTCTCACACCGGTACTTCCACTACATCCTTTCCTAGCCCCCAGCTGCTATCCCACTTACTTAGCTCGAAAAGTACTCGTTCTCCAAAGGCCGCGATGTGACTGAAATACTGTTTAACATTGCGTTAAACCCGATTGAAACAAACAAACAAACCATATTGTGAGATGTGTTATCGGAGCTCGAGCACAGCACATTGGTAGATCATAAGTACAGCTTAGTCATGCCGTAGTTGCGATGATCAGTTGGCAGTCGAATCTTTATATAGAAACATATTCAGTCCTCGGCTTTCAGCGTGAAGATAGCAAAAAAGCCAGCTGTACGAATTCGTTATCAGTTTGAAGAGTGCTAGAGATTGCTGTTTTTTTTTTTTTTTTTAACTTTTTTTGTAAATTCACGTAAAAGATTCGTGTAACTAATATACAGAAGTGAACACCTAGTTTGATGTCTGATATCAGCAATGCGAATAGGGTTGGTTTCGGAGAGAAAGTTATGATAGTTTTTAGACAGTCGAAGGTTTTTTTCATAGAGGGTTTCACAGAGGTGTGAAAAAACCTAATTACGTAGAATGGACAAGCGAAGCGGATACATACAGAAGTTTTGATTTTCACAACTCATCAAACACAAAATTCTCTTTCATTTCTTTTTATATAAATAAAACAAAACAAACAAACAAACAAATAAACAAAATATAAAAACACACAAAGAACATGTTTTATTTGTCCTTCCTGTTTTCAAACTATTAGACCCGTTAAATTTCAAATGTTCTGCAGACGAACATTTCAAGTGGATTTGATTAAAAGAAAAAAATACACACAAAAGACAAACACAAACCCCTCATCCGACCCCCCCCAAAAAACCATACAAACAACAACAACAACAACAACAAAATTCCACACATTCAATATAGTAGAAAATGTTTTAGAAAAGAAGAAATTGATTGTTACAAGCAATTTCTGCTTTTAGTACAATATTTTTCCAATAATAAATCACAGGGATGTAAATAATCAGGGATTGAACAGGAAAGGGTTAAAAATCTTAGTTTTGGACAAGTTTAGTTTATCAACATTTTGATTAATGCAAACTAATATCCATAGTTCCGTAATCACTTTTTTCACGGATGTAGGGAAAAATAAAATCTTCAGTCAAACATAATTCATTGATCATACTTTATGATGTTGGAAAATTCCAATGTTTTGAGATGACGTCACAAATGTCGGTTTATGCTCCTCACCTCTAGAAAAAAAACTTTGTGGGAAATGAAAAAATTGCCTGTAACAAGCACTTTCTTCATTATCGACAATGTTTTTACCCCAAATACACAGATTTGAAAACGAATTAACTAAAAATCGTCGTCTGCTACTTCTTTAAAATTTGACGTGTCTGAAGTTCAGTTTCAACTTTGTCATTTTTAGGCTATGACGTTTGTTTGAATTTTATAAATCAGAAAGGTACATAATTTCAAAATTTTAAAATAATAGTAATAATAAAAGAAAAAAAAACCAAACATTGCTTTTTACATTTATGCAGATTCAATCGTATTTAAAAACTCCCTTTTTCTGTTTCTGAATGCCAAACGGCTCCAGATGAAAAATCTTAGCTCTAGTTTATCGGTCGGTAATAAAATGTAGAATTAATATACTATTTAACAAAAAGTTTTAACAAAAGATAACTATTCCCTAAACGGATTGTCTGAATGCCAACTTGATTGATACGAGGGGCGATCGAAAAACATGTGACCTCGGACAGAAATAACAATTCGAGATCAAAGTAGATTAAGTATTACATGTATCATGACTTTTGCACAGTGACAATAGGATTTTGATCTCTCCGTTGCTCGACAGAATTTGATCATCAAACCAGTCCACCATGAGTAAACTCGATCTAACTCCAGCGACCACCTCTATTAAGCGACCACTTCTTTTAAGAGACCACAATCGAAATCTCTTCAAAAGAATCAAAAGCTCTAATATAGATCTGGTCGTATTTGCTAAAAACATATACGTAAATCCAATGTTTGGGGAACTCATGAGAATCGTCTCACTGATACAACTCTAATGGGCCCCAAACACCATAGTATATAGCACGAATTATGTGAGCGAATGCCTGGCATTTCCAATCATTACACATGTGCGCCAAGTAAAGACTCAGATCAGCCTGTGCATCCACACAGTCTGATCAGAGTCTTCACTCTGCGCTCTGTATATAGATACTGACCCAAAGCTTCTTTAAACAATCAGCGAATATTCTAATTGCCCCGAATGGCTGTCTAGGGTGCTCAATGTGTATGAGTCACGCACATCCGAAATTGTTGGAAATGTCACGCATAGACTCATGTAATAATTTACGTTTGCAATCGAACCAATCCTTCGTATATTTCTCAAATAATTGTATTAGGCGACCACTCTCTTACGCGACCACATTTTGTTCGTCCCATGAGTGATAATTACTTGTATTTTATCCCTTTCCTGTTTTATGAAATTTTAGACTGGTCCAATTTGAAAGAGGTTGCTGACGACAATGAAAAATGCATAAAATTAGAAATCTGACCATCCTACGTGGTAGAAAATATTGTTTGATTTAAATGGGGTTTTACGCCGCTTTCAGCAGTCTTTCAGTTATATCACGGCGGCTGGAGCACCTAACAATGGAATCCTTGTATTTCTCACACCAGTACTACCATTTCACCCCTTCCTAGCCCCCAGCTGCTATCCCACATAGGTCTACGATTATCGACCAATTGGTGAGAGACAAATAGTCGGAAAGGATGAGTACCGCCGTCGGGGATCGAACCCGGGACCTCTAGATTGATAGTCCGACGCACTACCAACTGCGCTATGACGGCGGATTAAAAAATATTGTGGGAAAAGGAGAAATTGCTTGTTACAAGCAATTTCTCCTTTTCCACAATATTTTCTCAAGTATAAAACACAGTGACGTAAAATCCCGGGTTTGTCCAGGAAAGGGTTAATAGACACGTGGTCATCGTTAGGCTATTCAAAACATTGGCCTCAAAGGCTTAACGCATAAGGAAATTCCTGAGGAAGTGGTAGGATCATTATGGGAGCATGCCCCACGTTATAGCATGGTGAAAAAAGTGTGGTGGTTAATCAAGAAAGAGTCTTCAAGATAACCCTCGTCCTGCTAGGCAACCAACTGTCTCCTCAAAGGACACTACCAATAAGATGATTTTGACAGGTGGGAAGCGCATAATTGCACCATACCCACGGCGCAAAATTGTCCCATGGGGAGGTATCCCACAACGCTTAATTATTCCATAGGTTGGTATCCCACGGCGCAAAATTGTCCCATAGGCAGGTACCCCACAACGCTTTATTATCCCATGGGTTGGTATCCCACGACGCAAAATTGTACCATAGGGAGTGTGTATTTCCGTTTATTTATCGTCGCTACCGTAGCACATGCCCATATGAACGACGCCCCCAGAAGACGGTTAGTTGTTACGGGGGATAGTGCAAGGATACAGGGCGAAACTGCTGAGAGCTCCGCCTGGTTCTTTTACGTGCTCGGTGGATAGCACCGTCACACGGGGTCTCGGTTTAACGTCTCATCCGAAAGACAATTAGTTTGTTAGTTCATATGGTCAGCCCGGGGCTCGAACCCGTGATCTTGAGGTTTGAAGTCAAGTGCTCTACCAACTGAGCTAATCGGGCTGACAAAACCATGGGGAAGTATCCCACAGCGCTTAAATACCACATAGGTAGGTATCCCACAGCGCTTAATTACCACATAGGTAGGTATCCCACAGCGCTAAATTGCTTCATAGGTAGAAATATTGCAATACAGGTAGGTATTTCACAGGAACCATTCCATACAATTATCCCCATGATTTGTAAATAAAAAAGGTCTCTGCCAGATGGGTACCGAAGCTTCTAACTGTTGACCAAAAACGAGCTCTTTACAACATGTTCATGGAAAGGATTGACATTCGAGGATATGGCTCGTGTCATTGCCTATGGAATTGACGGCTCGCTTGCCATAGTCTGACATAGCAATTCTACTGAGACATCAAACGAAGTTAGTTTTCAAAATATATGGTCAGGGAAATGAAACCATATACAAATCATTGTTTTGCGACCTAAACGCTGTAGAAACGACGTTTAGATGGTCTCCAAATCAATAAAAAATGCCTATCTTAGATGTTAGGGTTCACTTTCGGTCTCGGAATAATTCAACCAGTTAATTGATTTCATGAAAGTTGAGGGCGACGGTCCGTCAATTATTTTCTATGAAATTCTACTCCGTGTTGCACTTATGCCGGTTAGACAAGGGAGACAATGCAGTTTTGATAGCGCATCATTAGCAGTATTGGTTGTTTCCCTTGTTTTGAAAAAAAAAAAAAGCTTCTGCTTGGGTTTTTGCGGCCAATTTCTCCATCAACATAACCTTGAATACGAACTTTTAACAACAGTATGAGTAAAGAAGAAGATCTTGAGTATCATTTTCTTTTCAATTCCAACAATATTCTCCTCAATTATACACACTCCCCAAAATCAAAACCTTTTCAAACTGTAATTGCTCAGTTTTGTGAGTCAACGGACACAAATCTAAAATGGTTCTCTTTGTCGGGATTTCCTCTCGACATGTAGGCCTACTTATTGAATATATAGGGGATCAAACACACAGTATAAAAAATCCCTGCACAACTTCTCTAACAAATTAGTTCTGGTAAAGAAATCGCCAAGCCAATTGACCAATCGCTGGCCCCGCCCACTGACCACCTAAGCCCCGTCCATTTACTCCGACAGCAAGTCCCGCTTCGATTTTTAACGACGTTATTTTGCAAAATGTATGGTCAGTAGCATGTAATAAAAAAGTAAAATGGTTGGTTGGTGACCTAAACGTCGTAACTACAGCTTGAATAAGCTGTAGTTACAATGTTTAAGTCGCCAAACCAATAATAAAGGTTAACAAAATGGCGGCCAATGTTGGAGTTGAAAAGCTCAGGTCCGGGCTGAATAAATTATTTGATTGGTCGGTTTATTCCTCGATTGACAACCACGATTGGTCAATTGACACATCGCTGGCCCAACCCTTTGCCCTCTGTCATTGCAGATTGACTGCGACAATATACGTCATAGTTCTATAAAACAAGTGGCCAGGAGTATAGAACAGGGTCAACTCCACTCCGGAATTACTTCCGGGTGGTTGTACCCTAAAGTAGTCTATTAAGAAAATTTGATCTCCTCCTTTTGTCATGCTGTTTTAACGTTTAATCAACAGCAAGTTGCTTGATGTTAGGTTCTGCAGAGTGAGAGATCACTGCTGCATGTCATGCATGTGATTCAAAGCTTTAATCAGGGAACTATTTCCTTGTAGAAACTGACATTTGAAGGTGGTATCCTACAAGACTTTCACTTCCGAGCCTTAACAATTTCATGGGTTGATGTGCAGAATGAAGATTTGCGAAAAACTTTATCCCTAATGATACCATTTTCCTGGCCTGTAATTCAAGATCAAAGACTGCTCTTTAAGACGGACTAAGATTTAAGGCCCAACGAAACTTTTGGGAGGAGCTACAGATTGTGAAAGTGGGCCCTTTTTGCTCTTTATTTAATGAGGCAAAAACGGACAGGAGTGTAACCAACAAAGGGCATATCGTTGGTTCGCTTCCAGGCTTTACCCATTCCCACACAATGACACTTTTAAACGCCCCCTCAATATAAAAACATTGGAAAACATTGTGAATAATGTAGAAATCGCTTGTCACAAACAATTTCTTCATTATCAACAATGTTTTCTACCCCCAAAAAGCAAAGAGTTAAAGAATTCCACCAACTTGAAATTGTCGTCTGAAGCTTCTTTCAGTTTGGACTAGTCTAAAATTTTCTTGTGTGGTAATGGGTTAACTATTGATTTGATTGGTCAATCGTTTTTTTGATTGACATCAGCGATCAATCAATTACAAGCGAAATAAGGACAAAATCGAGCGCATATGCTGAATTGGGATACATGTAAGGAAGCGTTTACACTGAATGGGATTAATTTTATTGGGGAAAAAAGTTGTACAAGGATATGCCGTTGCGATTGCAAAATGTCGCAACTACAGCCTTATTTTGCACGTCCAAAGACCTTATGTCGCACCCAATGTCAGTAAAATTTCAAGAGAAGTAGGAAGATGTTTTGTAAAGCATGTGACCAGCGGCATAAAACAAAGGGCAGATCATTGATTGGTCAATCGCTATTTCAATTGAAATCCTTGGGCAATCAATTATGAACGAAATTAGAAAGAAATGTTTACTCTAAATGGGATTAATCTTATCTAAAAAAAAAAAAAAAAAAAGAACGTTTAACACAACCAGATGACTGAAATTGAGACTGATCCAAATTAATGAAGTTCCAGACGACATTTGAAATTGTGATTAGCTAATAGGTTGGAAAACATTGTGAGAAAAGAAGAAATTGCTTGTAACAAGCAATTTCTCCTTTCCCCACAAAGTTTTTCAATTTCATATTCCTTCAGGGATTCAGAAAGCCCCGTTGAGCGGGAAGCGTTTAACAAGGATATGTCGAAGCCACTAGACCGTAAAAGTACACTGGAAATAGGAAGTTATCAGAAATAATCTGATTTTTCACCCGTATCTTTTTAGATTAGTTATATACCGGAATGTGGTTTGAATGTATCCTACCTATAAAAATATCTTCCGGGTGAATCCTCGAAATACGATTTGCGCAGATAAGTGTAATACTTTGACAGACTCTTCTTTAACATGGAAGATATGATAATAGTTTCATAAACCCCTTTTCCAAAGAAAAGCTCGAATATTTTCTACTAGACTATATCAACTCCTCTCGTGCTGAACCCAGAATATACCTGTTTTGGCAAGAGGTACTGTACAGACAAAGATCAACCTGCACATATGTGCAGTCTGATCTTAGTCTACACCACTGCTTGTCTAATTTAAGCCAATGTTTTTATATAATGATATTTCAAAATAACCATTAACCTAAAATAAGTGCATCCAGTGCTATCAGCCCTTTGATTTTAATGCTGTTCTGTAAAGGATTTTTATTTAGCATGACAAGGGCTAACAACGATACTGCAGTTTCGTCAGTAGACGTCCAAAATCACATTATTGGGCTCACATAAGCTGCAGTTTCGGTGTTTTGGTCGCCCGACGACCAAGTCTCCGAGGGAGGTGAGGTATAAGGGGGCGGGATATACACTTCCGTCTTGTGCATCTAACCCATCCGAATTCAGTCGAACTTTTTGAAGACACTCAAACAATTTCGAAAAAAACAACAACAACAAAAAAAACACACACACACAGATTTTTGACGATAAAAGAATTGCTTTAACTATGCGATATCTTCTAAAATGTCCACTATGTTTTCTACATTTTCTTTTATTTCACCATCTTAAAAATATCGTTTGCAGCTTCTTTCAAATAGGACCAGGCTGAAATTGGTCTGTCCATGATAGGTTAATCTTTTTCTCTCGCAAAACAGTAACATTAGAAAATCTTCACAAACTTAAAAACCGTCATATGCAGCTTCTTTGAATTTGGACCAGTAAAAAAAATGTCACCTGGCAAGCTGTATTTTAAGTCTTCTAAGAGCTTCTTCGCCCTAGCGTATTTTACCTTCTTTGCCCAACAACTTGATTCTGTACTGCACATAGAGGCAGGCTACCGTTAAAACTAACACGCACAATAATTTTACGTTGTTAGTTGAATAGTAATTTTACAAAACCCCAATGAATAGAAATATAATGCCAACTGATCACTTATGAAATAAATAGAATATTTTTGGTTTTCATTAAAGTATGAACCTAAAACCTTTATTACAATATGATAACGTTTTTTAGATGTATAATTTCATACCTCAACGAAAAAAATCTTCTTTTCTTATTAAGTGTAATACCAACCAGGAAAGAAGAATATACATTTTAAGTTTTAAGTAAAATTTTGATGTGTCTACTTTGTACGTAAGCATACAAAATAGTTTTCAAAATTTCGCTCGTGGAAGTTTCGGGAAAAATGACTATCAAAATGCTTGAAAGTGGATAGATGAAACTAAAAGGAAAATTAATATAAAAACAATAGAATATTTCTGTGAATAAATTTAGGTCTAAATGTTATTATATAAATTGTTTGAAACTGATTCAATTGGGTTTAACACCACTTTTAACTGTATTTCAGTCTTATCGCGGCGGCTGGAGCACCTAACCATGGATTCCTGGTATTTCTCACACTAGTATTACTACTACATCCTGCCTCCAGCTGCTATCCCACTTAGTTACGATGAGAGATAAATGTTGGAAAGGATATGTGTCGCCGCCGGGGATGAAACTAGTTTAAATAAAAGTTCGAACAAAAAGTAGAGACATTACTTGAATCACGTTTAAGTTATTTGTACTGATTATTTCGAAGATATTTATCCAATCGAATACAATGATATCATTTACCCCCCTTAAGTTATTAAAGTAGGGTGTAAAATGTTATTCGATCAAACGATGTCTTACGTTTGTAGGTATTGTGTGTACCTGGTGCCCTGTGTTCAAAATAGCAAAGTGAGTATTAACGTTTGCAAGGGCGTATCCGGGATTTTGTTATAACACGTATATACGATCGTAAAGGATTCGCTCCATCGTCTCTAACCAATCACCCAACCCAAAATTTTGTGGTCGTCTCAAAGTTCAACGAGTGCAAACTGCCACTGGAGGCTTAACCACTTATGTCTACGCCGTAAAAAGTAGTTCTTATGTATTTCAGGAATATTGCAAACTATGCATGCAAGTTCATCTCCTAGGTGTTTTTAGCTCACATCGTGTTCAAAATGACTCTGATAAGAGTCTTCAAAGAAGTTGCAGGCGACAATTTCAAATTGTTGAAAAAACTAAAATATCTCTTTAGGTAGAAAACAATGTGGAAAATGAAGAAATTGCTTATAACAAGCAATTTCTTCAATTTCCACTTTGATTTCCACAACTATTTTCTTGAGGAGCGTAAAAGGGGGATTGTGTGGGAATGGGTTAACTACTTGGTTATTTTAACCTTGTTTCTTCATGACAAAGAAGATTACCGAACAAAGCAATGTTTTGCCAGCTTACAGTACTTTTCGGTACTTTGATTTATTATTCCGGAGCGCATATTTTATCTCGATATAATTAAGCTTTGGAATGAAAAGCACTGGCTTATGAGACCCCTTCTGGTTAAACGGAGTTGATAACAGACCACTGCGGACCTCACTCTGTCATATTTGTCATTTTAATCTGGCGGAACAAACGTGATATCTGGCATATCGTAAGAGGCGAAAAAAGGGTAATCATTCCCCCCTTTTTTTCGTTCCTCGTTTATCATTGTATATGTCTTGTGATTGTTTTTGTATTTTTCTAAACGGTTTACGTGAAACTATCCTTATGTTTCTTGATGCCGATACGCCGTAAAACACCAATCAATGATCGAGAAGCAATCGCGTGGAAATCTGATTAGGTCGGAAGGGATCCAAAAACCTGAGTTACTTGACCTCTACTTAACGAATTCCAGACCGGAAAACAGAAAGAGATCAAGAAGAGGGCCAATTGGTCGGGGCGGATGATAATGTAATATTCGTGTACGATTTCGGATAATCAACTAGCATCGGTTTGCTTGAAAGGCGTCATGAATTAATGAGCTGTCATTAGCCATGTTCACGACCGTGGTCGAGCTCGTTGTGCATTCAACAAGGCTGAGAGGGTCGAGTTGATCTGAAAGACAGTGTAGCATTTTTAACACGTGCGCATAGTAAAGTCTTAGATCAGACTGTCTGATCAGAGTCTTCGCAGTGCTCTCTGTATCACGAATGAAGGGTTGTCGAAATATTTACAAATAAATCTAACGTTCACCGCTCTTAGTACGACAATATGATATGTACTGACTACAAAGTTAATTTCAACAACTATAAAAAATCTAAACATATGGCATGGAAAATCAACTCTGTTTTACGAAATCTTATAAAGAACCCTGACTGAACAAATGAAATAGTCTCTTCCGACTATTACACCTAAGCAAGTCACCAAAATTACGTCGCCAACTTTCTATATATCACGCCTTCGTAACGTAAAATGTAGAGAATTGTGTCGTATGATTGGTGATTGTTCTTGAGTACAAGTCGTACGGAACCACCTATTTCTTCATTCTTTTATAAAACTACAACAATATACGCGCCTTCTTTAGGAGTACATCAATTTTAGGTAACCTGACTGAAGGTCATGGTGACCTAATGCGATCGTGTTTCGTCAGTCGTCTTCCGTCGTGCGTTGTTTAACATTTTCGACTTGTTCTTAAAGCCATTGGACGGATTTCAACCAAACTTGACAGACAGCATCCCCATGGGAAGGCTTTTCAGACTTGTACACGTCATGTAGCTATCGCCCCTAGGGACCCCACTAGAGGCAAAAAAGGGACCACCAAAATGTATGAACTTTAAGAATCTTCTTGCCTTGAACCGGCTGACAGTCTTTAGGTTAAGGACTATAAATATTGTACAAGAAAAAGATCTGCCGGGAAATGTCGTGCTAGGGGCTTGGTGGGGGCAAAGGTGGGGACAAAAGCTTACATGGTGACTACTTTGAACATCTTTTCTACCAAACCAAAAGACCTGCAGATCTTATGTTTGGTATGTTGCATCATCTGGTGGACCTCTATCAAGATTGTATCAACTATGGCCAAAGAGTCAGAATTAGCCCATCCCCGGGCGTCACAAGTTTTACATAGGGCTTATATAGTGAACACTTCGAAAAACCTTCTTCTCCCCAAACGGGAGAACCTGGAGCTTTGATGTTTAATATGTAGCATCATCTGGTAGACCTTTATCAATATTGAATAAAGTATGGCCCCATGGTCAAAATAAGCTCGTTTCCGGACGTCAAAAGTTTAACATAGTCTTATATGGTGTAAACTTAAATAAATCGTTTGCTAGAAAAGGATGTTGTGGTAGTACTGGTGTGAGAAATACCAGAAATCCATTGTTAGGTGCTACAACCGCCGCGATATGACTGAAATAATGTTAAGAGTGGCGTTACACTCCATACACTCAACCAAACAATTAAAAATATTCTACTCTCAAACAGAAAGGCCTAGCACTTTGATATTTGATATGTAGAGTCATCTGGCGGAACTATATCAAAATCTTCATAAGTTTAAAATAGGCTTGTATAGTGAAAACTTCCTCTCCTAAACAGGAAGGCATGGAGCTTTGATATTTGATATGTAGCAACATCTGATGGCGTTTTATCTGTTTTTGTGCTCTTTGGACTTATGTGACTGAGTAGGCCCTATGTGCCTCTTTTATTTATTCATTCTTTTTTTTTCAATCTCAAAGTACATTCACAAATGAGTTCATGTGCGCAAGTCGGGAATCCGAATGCGGACATTTGGTTATATCCTTTGGCAAAAAATGATTGGTTTATAGAGACTTGGCGTCATAAGTTTTGCGGCTTGTTTTGGTGTACAAGTTCGTGGAGACTGCCTTGTGTGTACATACCGGGTATGATACAAGCGTTCGTACCGTTCCTTGTCTTCGGTTAAACATCTTCGCTAGCCAAGGGTTCTAACTCCACCTTGTTCGTAAGGAACAAGGTGGAGTTAGAACCCTTGGCTAGCGAAGATGTCGGTTAACTTATGATTTAGTTTAGTTTCGTCCATCAAAAATCACGATTTACTTATTTATTTTCTTTTCATACTTTCATGAACAGAATTATGAGCAAGCAGCTATTCTGTATAGTGCCACAAAAGGTAGATCCATAAAATATTACTCTAAACTAGTAAAATATTTGTCTTATTTCTATTTTTTTTTTGTTTTTGGCTTTTTCTTGATGCCATTAATGATATTAGAAATGGAGAAAATACTGTTTGCTTTCGCTAAGCGTTGACCCTAAAAAGTTAATCACCGTATTGTATGAATTTAGCGCATTCATAAATTAGTGTGATTATGTTTTTAAGTTCACACCTCGACGAAAACAACAACAACAACAACAACAAAACAACAACAACAAAAGAAGAAAAAAAAACCCTCGATTCCTTAATCTATTCCACACAATCCCTCCTTTTTACGTCCCTCAAGAATAAACATTGTGGAAATGAAACAAATGCTTGTATCAAGCAATTTCTTCATTATCCACATGTTTTTCTATCCCATAAGATAAAGATCTTTAAGATACTCTAGCTAAAAATTGTCGTCTGCGACTCCTTTCAATTAGGATCATTCTAAAATATTTTGTGAATTGTTTTAGTGAAACCGTTGGAAATGTTTTGCGCGGGCTCATACGTAAATTCATTTAATATTGAAACACAACAATAAACAAACAAACTGTAAAAAGATATAAGTGAAAGGCCGTGCCGTGCATACGCATTAAGAATCCATTTCCTTTCTATTAAAGTAACACTTAAAGTCAAGAGGGTAACGAACGTAGATGGAATCAAGGTCATTGATTTGATACTTGAAGTGAATTTTCATTGCATATCCGGAATTATCGTGCGTCAGTGAAAGCTTCGTGGTTGCTTTACCATTTCTTTCATTGGATATTCCGTCCTTTGACGTTGTTTTTGTAATTTTTACTTCTCTTTTTCGAAGTAATATATACTAATAAGAATGTTGTCAGTTTGCGACAAAAACCGCGCACCTACAGCTTATTCGAGCTGTTTATTACGAAATTTTCCCACGCACTGATGATTTGTTCCGTTGACACACGACGTAATGACGACCGTCCCCATGTAAAATGGTTTTTGGTTTTATAAAGCTATTATTAATATTTGTTGGTTAAATGCGAAACTGCTGCGAAAATTTAAATCTCTTTTTGCTTGGTATTAGAAATTCCGGGATTGCTTCGAGAATTAAAAAAAAAGTCTAACACTATCTTATTATCACGTTTATCGGTACTTGTATTTTAAGCCCTTTCTCGTTTAATTTTTGTTGAAATTTCAGACTGCTCCAAAATAAACGAGAATGCAGACGACAATTTACTCTGGATGTAATTTGAAATGAAATCATCCTATGCGGTTGCAAATACTGTGGGAAAAGGAGAAATGGCTCGGTACGAGCCATTTCTTCTTTTTCCACAATGTTTTCACAAGTACAAGATCACAGCAGCGTAAAATTCTCGGAAAGCTTAATTCACAAGCCTTTAAACAGATAACCAACTGAAGAATTTTCTGAATAAGGTATTTCAACAGACTATTTTTTACTTTTAGTTTTATTCAAAGTGTTATCTTAGATCGATCGCAAAGGAAAGCTTGATCTTATTCAATCGCTCTCGAACACGGAACCGAAAGAGAGGTAGTGACTTAAACCCATTGTTATCCATTTAACAGCTTTAACTGGCTTTTTAGTGTCTTACCCATGATTTGTTAGTTTGAATGTGGTTTAACTGTATTCCGGTCATATCGCTTCGACTGGAGCACCTAACCATGGATTCCTGGTATTTCTCACACCAGTACTACCAAAACACCCTTTGTGACCATCCAGCTACTCATCCCACTTAGGTTTTCGAAAATCTATCCATTAGTGGGAAACAAACGTCGGAAAGGATATTTGCCTCGGCCGGGGATCGAACCGTGGCCCTCGTAATTGAGAGTCCGACGCGCTACCAAGTCCGCTACGGCCGCGACTCTCTTACCTATGAACACACTCTGATGACGATGGGCTCGTACTCGTGATCTCAAGATTGCTAGTCATGAGCTCTGACCACTGCTTACCTGCTAACCTTTCAAAGCTTTTCTATACAAAACCGGGATTTAACGACACCGTGATATTATACTTGTAAAAAAAAAAAAAAAAAACATTGTGGGGGAAAAAGAAATTGCTTGTAACAAGCAATTTCTTCTTTTTACCCAAAATATTTTCCACCACACCGTTTGGTTTCATTTTAAACAGCGTACAATTTTTATCGTCGCCTGCAGCCTCATTTGATTTGGAGCCGTCGAAAGGTAAAAAGAAAACACACATACACACACTCACAAGAAAAGGGAAAGGGCTAAGTATGTATGAGTGTGCAAATGCACCCCCACAAAATGATGACATGTACTCGAAATTCCGAATAAAGTTGGTAGTCTCGAATGACGAAAATTTTGGATTCTACAAAAATAGACCACAATTGTCATGAAGTGAAACCTAACAAAATTCAGACTCAATTAATGACTCCTCATTGTCTTCCCTTGATTCAATATTGTTCAGAAGTAAACAAAAAAAAGGGGGGAGCGCATGCTTTCACTGAAAGGTCGCCACCGTTAATAAAGAAATTGAATGACCAATCACAGTATCCATTTACACCGGAAGTAAAATATTGACCTCTGAGATGTATGTATTTAACTTTCGTTGAAGGACTCCTTAAACGTCGTAACGCAGTTTATCCAAGCTGTAGCCACGGCGTTTGGGTCGACCATTAACGAGTTGATTTTTTGTCTTGCGCCCTGACCAACGATTATAAAATCTTAATGTGGTTTGAAATCTCAGTCAAACTGCCTTGTCGGGGGTCAATGAGTATGGCAAAGTATTCATCAATTGCCGACCAGGAGGAAAATGAGGCGTGAAACCGATATCGATATTTGTGCATTCATTGTCGAAAATAATGAAATGGTAACTAATACGATTATAAATAAAAGGATAACTGTTTGTTTCAGTGCCAATCAAATTTAAGAAAAGTCCAACACATTGTCGGTGTTCTACGAAAACCTCGTAACTACAGCTTATTCCAAGCTGTAGTTACGAGGTTTACGTAGAACACCATCGATGTATTCCTTTTCATTTCTCTAGTTGACGGATCGCTTGCCCCACCCACTGACTCCCCTGCCCCCGCGAATTAACAGGAAATTCCACTTCGATAATGAACGGCGTTATTTTGCAACATTTGTGGCCAGCAGCGTGTTAAAAAAGTAAAAATGGTTGGTTGACGACTTTAAAGGCGTAACTACAGCTTGAATAACATTTAGTTACGACTGTTTTAGTCGCCAAGCCGACAAAAATACTTCACGTAATGTCTACCAATGTCGGACTTCAAAGCTCACTTCCGAACTAAACGAATCATTTGATTGATCGATTGATTTTCCTACTGACACTTTTGGTCGGTCAATGAATGCAAGAATCGTCAAAATATGAAGCTTAAAGATAAAATCCGAGGAAGTCCGACATTTCTCACGTGCATGATCCAAATGCCCAGTGTCAAAAGTCTGTGCCCAAAGTTGTATTTTAGACCGCCACTTGAAAATGTTGTTGTTTATAGAAGTGTTACAGTAAGTAACAATTTATCATTCAAGTGTTTTACGCAATTTCAAAAAGTTTTATATGTTTCCCTTAAGTTTAAACTCGAGTAAAATATCCTGTCCGTGCATCAAATTGCGTCAACCGATAAATGGTTATTTCCCTGCATCTAAACAAATTGTCGTCATGTCAACAAAAACTTGGTTTCATTTTTTTTTTATAGAAATGGGTTTTAAATGGGCTTCTTTAAACGCGTGTTTTTGTTTATTAAACGCTGTAGGTTAATACTTTCCAAAAGTTATTGGCATTTTTTTCTATATTAGCAAATGACATAGTCCTGTTTCATCAACAATTTTAAATTAATTACAATCAAAGTATCATTTTTATCAGCATTAGATGAAGTACTACGATTACCATTCTTACAATAAATAGCAGTAGTAGTAGTAGTATCATTCATATCATTATCATTTTGAAAACTAAATGCTGTTTATTTGACTGATCAAAACTGCCAACTAAAATTCGATGACAGATCAAACCATTAGACGTATTAAGTGAAATTTGAATTACTGTTATGTAATTTTGTTTGATTAACGACGTAAACGACGTAACTACAGCTTATACAAGCTGTAGTTACGTCGTTTAGGTCGCTAACCAACTATCCGCCTTTAATTTATTTCGGTTACAAAATATTGTCGTTTAAGACTATACAGTCTAAGTGTCATGTCTGATGTCTGCGGGGGGGAATCAGTGCTCCTTTAAATGGGTGGGCAGATGCTTAACCTTTTCCTGTACAAACCCAGGTTTTTACGTCACTGTGTTTTTATACTTGAGAAAATATTGTGGAAAAAGAAGAAATTGCTTATACCAATTTTCATCCTCAAAGCCTTTGAATTTGGAGTGGTCTAAAATTTTGCAAAATAGGAACGGGTTAACAAGACCTATTGGATTACGAAAAGTGGACAAACTCTGTTGACAGGGAGTCGCTAAACAGTGCGCATGTTCTCAAACGGCGACACAGAGGCAAATTGTGAAGAAATTTGTAGACTTGAATTTGATTTCGCACAAACCTAGGTCAAAGCAATATAAAAAATAAATGACTACAATTTTTTTACGACGTTCAAGACCGGTCTGAAGAAGTTTGTTTCCAGACGGTCTTGCTTTTCTAGAAAAACGAAAGACAAAATTGTTTTACTATTTGTGAGAATACAAAATCTGCAGACGATATTCTAATACCCTGATCTGTCTGAAGAAAAAGAAGCTCCTTGGACCTTCGTGCAACATACTTAAAAGAGAGAGATTGGACCCAGCAGAGGTCATCAAAGGTCTCGTTTCGAAAAGAAAATATATATAAGAGTTTTATGGCCATTCTAGATTCAGAAAATTATCCCGATTCGAAAAGTATCGACCTCAACCAGTCTGTACAATTTCGCACAGGCTTAACAAAGTCTATACTTTTCGCTCTCTCAAATTCTGCCATTTTCTCTTGACTTTCACAAGTGCTTACTAAATTAATATAAGACATATTGTTGAGGTGAAGTCGATGTTAAATTGGAAAAGAATTTTCTTATTCCACAGTGTTTTTATACGTAATTGCATGATCTCACAATCCAGCGATTGTATTAGAATGGATAGATGTAAGCGCAGTATGCGCTCTTGTTATGGTCACAAAATTAGTTTTCAAACAAACTTGAATAATCTACATACTGATTAACTCATTCCCCCACAATGACGCTTTTTAACGCCTCTCAAGAAAACCAATTAGGAAACAAGCAATTTCTTCATTTCACACAATGTTTTCTAACCAGTTGAAAAAAAAAGTTGGAAAAAAAATCTAACATTTCATAAACTTTAAAGAGTCATCTGCGATTCCTGTCAATTAGGACCAGTCTAAGATTTTACCGTCTGGTAATGGGTTAATTGACTGATCGCTGGTCCCGCCTACTGCCCTCCGCCAGGAAGTGCCGCTTAGATATAAAACGGATTTATTTCGCGAAATCCATCGTCAATAACTTGTTACAAAAAAGTAAAATAGTTGGTTTGCAACCTAAACGTCGTAACTACAGCTTCAATAAGCTGTAGCTACGACGGTTAGGTCGGCAAATTAATGAAAATGCTTCAAATAAATGTCGGCCACTCTCGGAGTTCAAACTTCACTTCCGGTCTAACTGAATGATTTGATTGGTTGATTGATTCTGTGATTGATAGTAAGGTTCGCCGATTCTACTTAATTAATATGGGAATTGATTGTTGTTTTTTTCTCTCGCTTTCTTTTTTCCCCCTCTAATCAACAGGTCAAGACTTTCTTCCCGGTCTTTCTACTTTCCATCTTGAGTCAACTTCCACATGAACTAATTACTTTTTTTGAAAGAAAGGGAAGTTTATAAACACATGAACTACATATTAATTCATGATCCGTACAAAGAGTTTTGATTACTAAGTAAAAGGAAGTTGGTAGTTCTATATTTTCTTCCGCGGTTCATTGGGTCATGCCTTACTTCCTAATAGTTTGCTTCCTTTTTGAGTCAACCGCAAGATGTGTCAGCTAATTTTCTTTGACATGAATTTTCTTTTTATAGCAGCGCACATATCCAGGATTTCTGGGGGTCGTTTTCCTATTATAGTAAACTTTGTATTAAGCGACCACCAAAAAATTGGTCGCTTTAGAGAATGGTGGCAAAGAGCACCTTTTTTACCAAAGATATGAAGGATTGATTCGATTGCTCACAAAGATAATTACAGAATTATCATATAAACCTATGTTGTTGGGACTCATTAGAATCGTGTAATTGGCACGATTCTAATGAGTTCCAACAACATAGGATTTAGTTGCGATTTTAATTTTTAGCAAGACGCCTCACTTCTTAAAAGTTCTTGCTTTTAACCCTTTCCTGGTCAAACCCGAGATATTACGACACTGTGATTATATACTTGAGAAACATTGTGGAAAAAGAAGAAATTGCTTGTAACAAGCAATTTCTCCTTTTCCCACAATTTTTTCTACCACATAGGATTCTTTCATTTCAAATTGAATCCCATTTTTATTGTCGTCTGCAACCTCTTTGAATTTGGACCAGTCTAAAATTCAAAAAACGGGAAAGGGTAATAAAAGGGAATTCGATTGTGGTCGCTGAATGGACGTGGTCGCTAACAAGAAGTGGTCGCCCAAGCAAGATCGATTGTATTATCAGATTTATATTGAATTTCCCCATCAATATGAAATATATAGGCTAAAGAAGGGTGTTCAAATAAACCCCCAACCCCCTCTAAAACCGCCCCTGCATAATTCCCTCTTCAATAAGTTCGTTGTAACATAAAACATTTCAAATTTCTATGAATCGAACTTAGTATTGATATGGCCGGCCTCGCGAAAAGGCAGAGTCGCTTAAGTGCGAGTATTTTCGACTCCGGACAGATGCGCGCGTTTGTGCTCGCTGATCAATAATAAGCAACTTCTTCATTTTCCACATTATTTTCTCAAACACTTTTCTTGGTCGTCGTTAAAAAGCGGGAATGGGGTAAATTGGTAAAATCTTTATATCATCAAAATGTTAGAAATGAAGATGATGTTTTATTTTGTTTGTTTTGTTTTTCTCATCGTGGTATGAAACTAAAAACGTAATTACACACTTCTTTGCGAATCTGCTTTGCGGGTGATGAGGATTTGACTGTCATTACTCCCCCAAAAAGTAAGTTCATACGGTATTTTTTTAAACAACTGTTTGTTGTATTGTCAAAAGGATACGGAAGCGTGACCTGCATCCTGATCTAACTTCCTACTTTCATTTTCAACTGTTAGAAAATATAGGGTGAGACGAGTCAATATTTACTTCCAATCTCAAACAGAACAATCTGAGACCAAAAGTAAGCTTTTAAATCCGACATAAGCCGATAAAATGTGGGTCATTTATTTGTTGATTTGGCGACTTAAACGTCGTAACGGCAGGTTGTTCAAGCTGGTCGTCAACCAACCGTTTTAATTTTTACACGTTTTTCTTCAAAACGACGCCGTTCAATATCTAAGCGGAACTTCCTGTCGGAGTTAGGTGGAAGTGGCCATAAATCAGTTACGATCTTGTCTGTTCAAATATATGGTCATAGAAGAAAATAAAGTGAAGGCTTTCTTTGGAAATTGAATATATACTTCGCTCAGTACGCTGTGGATAGTTATTAACCATTGTCATGCTGACCCGGAATATTCCGGTTTTAGCAGGAGGTATAGACAAAGATCAGCCTGCACATGAATGCAGTCTTAACTTAGTCTACACCACCTGTCTATCATTTTGAAACAAAAGAAGTATCAATTTTACAAAGAAGTATTGACAACTGAGCAGCAAATGCTACCAGTGCTCTCAGCCATTTGGTTTATATACAATCACGAAAAGGATTTTATTCAGAATGAAAAGGGTCAATGGAGGTGTCTACTGTCATTATAATTTATAACTTTTTGTAGCCATTCAAACAGTTCCATGGTAGAGGGTTGCTTATGTCCTATTACCACATGACGTAATTTCCATCTTGTCCAATTTAAAAGAAGTCGAAGACGACAATTCTAGCCCATTTTAGCCCACACAACGACGCCTTTTGACGCCCTTCAAGAAAACAATTGAGGGAAAACATTGTGTAAAATGAAGAAATTGCTTGCAACAAGCAATTTCTTAATTTTTCACAATGTTTCCTACCCAGAAAGTTAAGAAAAGCTAATTATTCATATTCTTTAAATTGTCGTCTGCAACTCTTTTGAATTTTGAAAAGTCTAAATTTTTACCATGTGGTAATGGATTAAGTTGATTGAATTCATTTATTTATTTTTCTTTTTTGCGTAGAAATCATTGTAAGTAACAAAGAAATTGCTTGCTAAAGGCAATTTCTTCGTTGTCAACAATATCTGAAAAAAATATGGAGCGTAAAAAACGGGATTGTGTGGGAATATATGAACCCTTGTCATGCTGAACCCGGAATATTTCTGTATTGTTTGGAGGTATAAACCAAGATCAGCCTGCACATAAGTGCAGTCTGATCTTGTGCTACACCTCCTGCTTGTCTTTTTTAAGCATGAGTTGTTTAAATAATCAATTTTCAAAAGAAAAACTGACCCACATTAAGACCTTTATGTGCTGTCAGTCCTTTGATTTAAAGCAATTCTATATAGGATTTAAATTCAACATGACAAGGGTTAAGGTTATTCCTAGTCAGGAGTGTTTTCTATTTTTTGACGAGGGAATTCCTTCTTGTGAATCCCGGAATTAAAGGGTCGGTTTTCAGCGAGTAAAAGAGCTCTTGGTCTAATATTGACAGTTTTTATAATATTTTATCAAACTTCCCCTTTTCAGATATCAAAAACAAGGACTCGTTAATGTTTATTTTAAAAACAGAGAGAGTACATCCTGAAATATTGCATCTAGAGTGGGAAAGGTGAAAAGTAAGGCAATTTTGATTCGTTGAGGCTATCCGGATCCAGGATCTTGTTTCTGTTAACGAGAATGACATTCTTGGAAAAAATTTTGTAATAATAGACATGGTCATGAATATGATAATACGCTTTCATATGAGGTTCAAAGAAAACAATGTGTTAAACAATTAAACCTTCCCCCTAACCAATCAAAAATTTTATTCTAAATGACCCACCTTTTCAATTTACACTCATTCAAAATTTCTCCTGAACTTCATCGAATTAACCTTTTACCGTACAAACCAAGGATTTTACGTCACTCTGATTTCATAATTGAGAAAACATTGTGAAAAAAGAAGAAATTGTTTGTGACAAGCAATTTCTCCTTTTTCCACAATATGTTCTACCACAAGGGATGGTTTCATTTCAAATTGCATCCAGTTCTCCCCGTGGTCTGCAACCTCCTTCAATTTAGACCAGTGTAAAATTACTAAAAACAAGACAGGGTTAAAAATGTTGAGTAACAAATATTTCTGACACAAACATGTTTGATACTTTTTTTAGATTCGTGTATTAGATGTACCATTTCGTATGCATTTCGTCGATGCGCAAGCAGACTATCGTAACTTCAGCTTTAATAAAGCTGTAGTTACGATATTTTGCTAGCGCACCAACAATATAGTACAAAATTATCCATCCGAGATATGACTTTAATATAGCAGCCACCTGTGTAAAAAGCCAATGATGAGTCCCATAGGTAGTTCTCTTATACAAGTTTGATAGTATGAGATATTTCCAGAAAGTCCTTTCAGGAATAAGTAATTTGATTTTAGTGTCGTCTATCAAGTTTCAAACATTTTGATTGTCTGAAATGTTATATTATATATATATATGTATATAGAAAAGTCTTTAACACATTCCAACACAGCAAAATTTTAGAACGGTCCAAATTGAAAGAAGCTGCAGACGACAATTTCAAGTTGATGGGATTTTAAACTTTTTCGTCATTTTGGGTAGAAAACATTGCGGATAATGAAGAAATTGCTTGATACAAGCAATTTCTTCATTTTCCACAATGTTTTCAAAAGCTTTTTTCTTGGAGGGCGTAAAAAGGAGGGACTGAGTTGGAATGGGTTAAATAAGGGGTACATTTTGTGTGGTACGCAAATTACAGAAGATGGCTGTCAGAATTCTGTCAAAGTGTTTTTAAATCTAAATTATTTTGAAAGATGATCTCAAATGTGACTCCAAAGTTCCATTAATCCCATAGGTAGCGCATCAGACTCCTAATCTTCAATCATGGGGTGTCATTGGTTCTATCCCCGGCGGCGGCACATATCTTTTCCGACATTTATCTCACACCAATGGGTGGATAATCGTAAACCTAAGTGTGATAGCAGCTGGAGGCTAGGAAAGGATGTAGTGGTAGTACTGGTGGGAGAAACACCAAGAACCTTTTGTTAGGTGCTCCAGCCGCCGCGATATGACTTAAATACTTTTAAAAGTGGCGTAAAACCCAAATCTAATCTATCAACCATTAGTCCCAAGATTACACATATTGTCTATGACCCTTTTCTGCAGTTCATGTCAGAATATAATTTGCTAATCGCAGCTGTCAATCAAGGAATATATCGACCAATCAAATTATTCATTCAGCCCGGAATTAAGATTTAAACTCCGATATTACTCCAACTATTCTATTTTTTTATAACATGCTACTGACCATAGCTTTCGCAAAATAACGCCGTTTAAATTCGAAGTGGGACTTCCTGTCGTAGTCAATGTGCGTGACCAAAAGAGTAAGATTGGTAAGTTATTACCCAAGCACGAGAAAAACGTGTGAAACGTATCGATCCGACCAGACTGCTCTAACTAGAGTCGAAACATTGCGCTTTTAGGGGAGATTCTGAATACCGAATAGTTATTCCACTACACCGTTCACACATTTTTCAAAAAGCAAATCCACTATCCACCTGTGCTGCAGCCAATCACTTTTTTCAAATATCTAACCTTTCGAATTTCCGGATGACCCTTTCCCTTGATAGGTGACAATTCTAATTGTCGAAATATACTCTACATGTTAAAGAAAAATGATCTGCTTTGCTGAGCCCCGGCCTCACCACTTGCAACTTAGGTTTGCCCTTTGAGCAAGGCATTAAATGGACTGGTACCAGTGATCCCTATCCTAGAAGTACACGAGAAGTGAAGTTTTCTGCGTAATAATTGCGTAATGTTTAATACGGAACAAAATCCTATTCATTTAATCACTTAAATTCTCCATTTTATAGAAAAACATTCATTTTCGATTTTTCTTATTTGATTGTTCTCTGGACTGCCGGGAGCATCAAATTCTTAACCGTAATTTGTTTGGTAAATTTTCATTACTAAGCCTATTTATTTATTTTCCAAATGGAATTTTCGTCGACGATAAATGACATTCTTCTAATTTTAGAAAATTTGGATATTTGAGATTGAAAAACCTATATAAGTCTGTTATATATATCTGTTACAGGTCTTTTTGAAGGGGCGGGGGGCTAAATGGGAGTAAACAAGTCCATTTGAAAGGGGGTTGTTTAATGGGTGTAAATAAGGTCGTTTATTCTGTCCGTAAATGATCAAACGGGATAGGTAGAACACGTGTTCTTTTCGTATAGAATGTTAATGGTATATGGTGAACCGTTTTGGTCATAAGTCTACTTTTTGTCGTGTGCGCACAAAGAACGCATGCACGCGTCAATAACACAGACAACCCCGTTAGATTTAAGCGTGTGTGCTCATATTTTGAAAATATGAGCGTGTACGCGTAAGAAATAAGCCTGTACTTGTAACTTTTACGCGTACGCGCATATTTATACTCAATGTCGCTTAGCATTTGAGCGCGCTGGCCTTGGCCTTAACTTTCAACGGTGTTTTCTACGCTTCCACGAGTTTTATTAAGCGTGTACGACCAAAGTGGACGTTTGTCCCATTTAGTGCACAACATCTGTAGTTACCTTCTTTTGCAAGCAGATAGTACCGTTCGGGTTCACTTTATCGCTGTAACATGGCATATGACACATGCCGTAACATCGTTCTAAGGGTGGTGTAAAGTACCCAAGTGCAAGTACGAAATATAGACATCTAAATACAGCGTGTATGAGAGTTAAATGCCACTTTGAACAGTATTTCAGTCATATCGCGGAGCAACTCACCATGGGTTCTTTGTATTCCTCACACTAATACTGCCACTACATCCTTTCCGAGCCTTCAGCTGCTCGTCCAACTAAGGTATGCACCTTCATATTTGCAAGCACACCTTAAAGAGGAACAAGGGCAACCTTTGACTTATATCGCACCACCTTCGACCACCTACGGACTAACTTTCAATGCTCTGGACTCTATTCTAAATAAATAATAACGTGACCTATTACGACTGTATGGAAAAGAGATCGGGTCAACAAGACGGTAATTAGACATAGTATTCCGAAAAGAAAGTCAAATGAACAGAAAACGTGTAGTAAGATAAAATAGCCTTCGGGAATAATAATGATAATAATAATAAAAAGAGCGATAACTCTCGAAACTGGTCAGTCGTTGAAATCTGTGTTTGCTAGCTAGGATTGATTCATTTCTCACTTCCTCGTGTTATGGAAGGCAACGAATGTTTACTTTTTTTCTCGAGATGCCAAACATTCGATTGGCTATATATAAGCATGTTTACGTTAATCACTTATTTCTTGTCTTGAAACCGAAAGGACAATTTTCGTACAAAAATCCAATGTACTAGATTTAGGACAGTTCTTTTTATATTCTTATTTTCTATGTACATCTATATGTACATCAAAAGTACCTGGAATTACAAGAATGGAATGGAGTCAATCAAGAAAGGTTTACAGATTATGAAAACGATGCCATAAAAGGGTTGTTTCGATACCTTAAAACTTTATTTATAATATTACCCAGGTTGCGGTAGTTAAATAATTTCTGTAATATTTTAGATATTTCACGGTTGATATTACGCTAGTGTAATAACTGCAAATGATCTGAAACCTCCTATAACGGCTGGTTATTAACGCGAAAATGACAAAAAAGAATTTTGTCTTATTACTGTAATATACTTTTTCTCCTTTCCCCTTAATATTTCAGTTTTACAGTTATATAAGTGACAACAACCCCTTTTTTTCTCTCTCTTTCTCTAATAAATTTCCATTTTATTGTGAGAAATATACGCAAAAACTTTGACGTCGTTTAAGTGCGGGAAAATGAGAGTAACTTCTTGATGTTTGAACGTTGCATGGTTATTATTATGATTTCTTAACTCAAGTTAGCCATTTTGAATATTGATGTCTATGAACAATTTAACATCATTTCATTATGTCAAATTCTATTGTATCACACCACAAGAAATGAAGAGATTATCTTGTGTGTGTGTGTGTGTGTGTGTGTGTGTGTGTTAATTTTCATGGAGGCATTTCGGCTTCAGACAGCGTGTTTAGTTGTTAATTTTCATACTACATTGAAAAAGGGGATATTCTCCTCATTTCTTAACCAATTCCCACACAATCCCTCCTTTTAACGCCACTTAAGGAAAAAGCTTGGAAAAACATTGAGGACATGGAAGAAATTGCTTGTTTCAATGTTTTCTACCCCAAAAGACAAAGAATTTTAGAATTTCATCAAGCTTAAATTGCCGTCTGCAACCGCTTTCAATTAGGACCCGTCTAAAATTTTGCCGTCTTGTAATGGGTTAAAAGATTTAAAACCCCTCGGATTCATGAAGGCTGTGTCACATAGATGCATAATTAATTGAAATGTTTACGTAAATGACGTGTTATTGAAACCGAAAGTAGAAAGTTTACGTAAAATCCGTTAGCTTTGCCGTATATGCAGACAGCTTCCCAAAACAAACCATCGACATGGACCACATATAATAATTCAGGTTATTCTGAAAAGCGTAATGTTTGAAACTATTTTCAATTACCAGCACGCTTTAATTTTCAAAAATGATCATATGTTTTTAAAACAAAATATCCTTGAAAGTTCGTCTAAATCTTATCTGATTTTTTGACCTGTAAGAATTAATGATCTTTTCTTAATGGGTTACTATAGGAATTAACGCTTTTCCATATCAATACCTGTTTTTTACGCGCCTGTGAATTTATAAAATTCAGAAAACATTGCAGAAACGAAGAAATTGTTTGTAACAAGCAAATTCTTCATTTTCTACAATATTTTCTATCATACTGAATGGTTATTTGTAAATAAAATCCACTTTTAATTTTCATCTGCAAAACCTTTGAATTTGGACAGGTCTAAAATTTTGTAAAACAGGAAAGGGATTAATAAGTTTTGAGTGGCAGGGATAAGCCAAATTCTCTGAAATGGTTCTTAGAAGGCACGGATTCCCAAATTTATCATTTCATTTCCGTTATGTTCTTTATTCTTTGAATACAGCAAGGAACATTTTTACGGAAAATAGACTTGTCCGATGACGTATCAGGAAAACTAGTTTCGTTTCAGCTATTCGACCTTGGCCATTCACCAAACAGATACGTGATTCTTTGACCCGCTACTGAGCAATCCTTCTTCGGGTAATTAAAAATGTTCAAAATTTGTATTTCATTAAATCGATTACTTCAGTTTAAAGAGATTGAAAGTAGTTGAATAAGCATTGAACATTTTAATCTTTATACCTTGAAGCACAGACCCATCGATGAATACAATAATAGTCTTACCAAACTGTCACAGGCGAAATAATTATATCATTGTTAAAACAGTTTTTAATTGATTTATTTCGCATAGTCTATAGTCTGTTTCAATTTCTTGAAAGGTTCTGTATGCAATAAAGACTTAGTTACATCTTTTTAGCTATTTGTTGACTAATTGTCGTCGCCTAGAATTTTATCACCTCGTCTACTTTCCTTTTTTATGTTTGTATAGCTGTGTTCAGTACACTAAATGGTCTTATATGGTAGGTTATAAAATGTTGTGGATTGCTAAAGATTCGCCCTGTTCTGGAAACCAATTTCTTATTCTTTTCATTTACGCCGAGGTGATAATCCCCATTTAAATTAAATAAAGTGGGATGATGCCGAAAAAGATAAATATTTGGTTATTTGATCTTCGTGGGTCCCGGCTTACTTCAGTACTCTCCGTATTTTCTGGATAAAATGCTCCAAGTTAAGCGAGATTCTTGAATACGCGTGCTCGTTGTCTCGCGAATATTAGCGAAAATAAAACCGTCGCTAATTAACCCGATTTACAGTGAGGCTTGAATTGAACCAATTCCCAGACGACAAACTTTTAAGCTAGTCCAAACAGGTGGTAAATTTAGTTGATGACAAATCAGATACATTGCTGCTTTAGCTCACCTGAGCACGAAGTGCTCTGGCTGAGTTATCGTGATCGGTCATCGTTCGGCGTCCGACAGTCCATCTGTCCAGTCTTCCGTTCACAATCGCAAAATAATATTCTCCTCCTAAACTTACCATGATATTTGAAACAAACTCCACAGAACTGATTCTAACCAACCAAACTCTACAGAACTGATCTAACGTCAACTGCCGTCATAGCGTAGTCGGTAGCGCGTTAGACTCCTAATTTTCAATCATGGGGTTTCATGGGTTCAGTCCCCGGCGGCGGCAAATATTATTTCCGATATTCGTCTCTCACCAATGGCAGGATAATCGTGCACCAAAGGGGGATAGCAGCTGGAGGGTAGAAAAGGATGTAGTGGTAGTAATGGTGTTAGAAATACCAGGAATCCATTGTTAGGTGCTCCAGCCGCCGCGATATAACTGAAATACTGTTAAAAGCGGCGTTAAAACCCATTCTATCAATCAATCTGATTCTAACGTCATGCTATTTCAAAACTCTTCATAGTATTAAATCCACGAAGAACTTTGTTTGTTATGAAAAAATCTTCTCCTCTAAAACCATAATGCCAAGACCTTTGATATTTGGTATAAATCATAAACTATTGACACTATACCAAAATAATTAAAACAATTACCGTAATCCGAAAATTAGCCCTTTTTGTGCGATCCTTTATTTTAAAGTTTTCTTCTCCAAAATCATAAAGCCTGGACCTTTGATATTTGGCATAGATCACCATCTATTGACCCTCTTCCAAAATACTTCAAAAAACTCTGTACTCTGAAAATAAGCTCTGGTGCTATCCCTGATTTTACATAGGAACAAAGAAGGAAATCTTTGGAAATCTTTTTCTCCTAAACCCAAAGGCATAAATCATCATCTATTGACCTTCTACCAAAAGACTCCAAAGAATTACCGTACTCTGGAAATTAGTGCCATATTGTGGGATTTTCAATATTCCTAGGATTAAGGGAGAACATGTTTCAAATCTTCTTCTCCAAAATAATTACGCGTAGTGCTTTGATATTTTGTATATAGCATAAAGCATTGAGCCATCATACTCAGGGGAACGAAAAAGGACCATCACGGTCCTCTTTTTTCAGATTTTTGTAGGAAACATTCTAGGTAATGAAGCTTGTCACAACAATTTCTTCATTTTTCCAGAAATGCTTCTTTCTAATGGGGCGTAAAAAGCGGGATTGTGTAGGGATTGGATAAAGAAGTGGTATAAATTGTAAAGCAACGAAAAGAGAGCAATATACACAGGAAGATTTAGATTTATTCAAATCGATTCATTTTAATGTAATAATCAATACAGCTGTTAAAATGATGATATAATTACAAAATATGTACTTAAGAGTGGTTATGAATGTGATCTATCAGGCAAAAAAGGACCATCTAGGAAGAGCGAAAAGGTTCGATACTGGCTAGACTACGCTTATTGTGCAGGCTAATCAGGGTCGAAATTCCCCACTCTTTCATAACTTTCTGAATCTTGGATAACAATTTCACCTCACCAACATAACTATTTTCAAAATGCGATCCTTGGTTGACCTCTGTCAAATTCAATCTCTTTTTCGAGTTTTGTTTTTTTCGAAACTTCCAGGAGGTCCATGTAAGAGATTAAGAGAATATTTTTTTGTTTTCATGGAGGTATGAACCAAAAACCTAATCACACTATATGAAAACGCGAAGCGGATTCATACATCGTGTGATTAGGTTTTTCGGTTCATACCTCCATGAAAACAAAAATATTCTCTTCGTTTCTTATAATTTAAAAGCATCGAGCGAAAAAACTAAAAGCATTACAAATGTTGATACTTTTTTATATGGGACTTTTTTTTGCGAAAGCATACAAAATCGCTGCGTGCTCAAAATTTTGTTCATGGAGTTATGAATAATATTTTCGACCAATCAGAACGCTCCTTTTTGATAGACGAAACTAAAAACTAAATTATTTTCGATTTACCGACCACAGAAGATTCAATTTTTCACCTACGATGTTTAACAAGTCTAAATTGAAAGAAGTTGCAGACAACAATTTAACAGCAATAAAACAATATGGAAAACGAACCAATTTAACCCTTTCCCATTCAAAGTCTGGTTTTTACGGCCCTGTGATTTTGTAATTTAGCAAACATCGTAGAAAAAGAAAAAAGTGCTTATGACAAAACAACATGAAAAAAAAAAAAAAAACATGAAAGTAACAAGCAATTTCTTCTTTTGTATGATATATTGAATCATTCTTAATGGTTATTTTTCAAATTCATTCCATTCTAAATTTTGGTCTGCAAAACATTTGAATTCGGACTGGTCTAAAATTTTGTAAAATAGGAAAGGGTTAACATGGCTGTGAAAAAGCAAAACAGCTTCGAAATTCCCCGGTCCGTACAGTTTGCCCGAAATCATGTTTTGACATGTTTACAATACGAAATTTAGACATTTTAACCTCATACGATTGATTAAACTGTAGTTTAAGCCATTCCCATACAATCCTGCTTTTTTAGACCTTCAAGATAACAGGATGGGAATCAATATGGAAAAAAATCTGTTTTTATACGAGCGATGTCTTCAATTTCTACACAGTTACATGTATATGTAGCCAGAAATTCGATCAACTTGAAATTGTTGTCTGAAATTTCTATGATGTTAGACCAGTCTAAAAATGTGTCCATCGGCAGGGGTTAAGCGTACATCGTTTATCACAAGCATTTCCCCCCAAATGTCTACCAAGTTTACCCATTCCCACATGCTAAATTCAGACCAGTAAATTTAGACCAGTCCAAATTCAAAGAAGTTGCAGACGACAATTTAAGGTTAATGATATCTTTAAAATCTTTGTCTACTGGGGATAGAAAACATTGTGGATAATGAAGAAATTGCTTGTTACAAGCAATTTCTCCATTTTCCACAATGTTTTCCAAAGCTTTCATATTTAGAGGTGTTTAAAAGCGTCATTGGGTGGGAATGGGTTAACCCTTTCCTGTTCAATCCCTTGTTTTTACGTTCCTGTGTTTTTTGTAACAAGCAATTTCTTCTTTTTCCACATTTTTTCTTCCATACAGAATGATTATTTTTCAAATAAAATAGACTTTGAATTGTCGTCTAGAAAACCTTTGAAATTGGACAGGTCTAAAATTTTGAAAAACAGGAAAAGGTTTTAAACAATTCAAATGACGAAAAATTATATAAACAACAATTAAGACGACAACAAAAAATGTTTTAATTATCGTCTGCCATGCTCCACTGGTGTAAAGGGCACTGGTTAGGGAAGAGAATTTAAATAAATGAATATATAAATAAACAAACAAACAAAAAATCAACAACAAAATACAACACAAATACACATAATAATGAAACGTTTTCAACACGAAAAATTAGACAACTCGAAACTCATAGTTTCTTGCTTGTCTTCAAGTGATTTCAATTTGTATAAGTCATAATCTTATGTCTACGAAACTCTTTTAAACAATCGTTCCCATATAACTGACATGTTATAATTTGTAACTGATATGGGACCAAGTTGTAATTTCCAAATATAGAACTGTTCTAGTGATTGCCCTTTTTTGAATTCTTTTCTTTTTCGCTTATTAATATTACCGTGATTAAAGAATCATATGAACTCATGCTTTGCATTGTCATTAGTTTGAAATTGAACATGATGTCATAAACCTAAATTTTGAGTAATCTTTAATTCATTACCTCACGAGCAATTATAGACTGGTCCAAAATTGAAATAAGTTGCAAACGACTATTTTAAGTTGTCTCAATTAAAAAAAATCTTTGTCTTTTAGGATAGAAAATAAATATGATAACGAAGAAATTGTGACAAGCAATTTCATCATTTTCCACAATGGTTTCCCAAGCCTTTATCTGAGGTGCGTAAAAAAGAGGTGATTTCGTTGAAATTGGTGAAAGCGGGGGGAAACTGAAAGACGATTCTGCAAAGCAAATATTTGAAAAAAGGATAGAATAACACACGTCAAAGCTTGTTATATAATTATCAAAACTTTGTGAGGTAGAATGACCACTTAACATGCACAATATCTGAAAAAAGTATAGCTTCGATTCTGGTTAGCCTGTGCTTTCCGTGCAGTCTGACCTGGATCGATACTTTCTGTATTTTACAGGAGGTCCCATTCTCTTTTGACGTCTTTGAAATAAGGTTGGGGATAAATGAAAAATGTGATCTGTCAAGCGAAAACAGACAATCTAGAAAAGTACGAAAATATCGAGCCTGATCAAACTACAGGGTCTGCACAGGACATCAATGGTTGAAACCTTCCGCTTGTCGACATATTTCCGGTTGTAGAATGGTAATTCTATCTCATTGTGTGTGTGTGTGTATGTATATATGTTATAAATAACATGTACCAGTTCTGATTGACCTGACCTGGTTAATCTGGGTGGAAACTTTTCACTCTCGGTAGATTTTCTATCTCTAGAAAGGTCATTTTCCCTTACTTTATTACTAAAACCGAAATACTATATCTAATTTACCACCGCGGGATCCAGTTTTTTTAGAATATTAGTTTCGCAACGTTCCCAAAATAAGGTATCCACAGCTTGAAAACAAATATGTAGGTATGACGCTTTGGCGCTAATCGCCGATAAGATTTTTATTCTAACTGACCATTAATGTGCTTCTCGTAATGACCCAGCTACAATTGTAACCTTAGGTTAGACCATCAAATTTTTATGATATATATCATATCTTAAACAAACAAGCTAAATGGGAGAAACGCTTAGGGGCATAAATGAAAATAGTTATTATATACAACGGCAGCTGTTTTGTTAAATAAGATAGTAACAAATAAAAGAAAGAAAAAATAACAACAGACAAATAGGTACATGTAAACTGAAAAAAAGGTAAATAAATAAATAAAAAAAAGAAGTATGTCAGATCTTCCTAGTAAAGAAAAGCGAATTTAGAATCTAAAAAGCGAATTTTGCGGTTTTTTCTTTTTCTTTTTTTTTCAAACTTTATTCACCCGTCCCCACTCCGGCTCCAACCCTTGCCAGCAGTATTTGTATCTCGACCTGCTTGCCGAACCTCGCAAAGTCGAACGGAGTTAAATCATCCATCGCTCTAGCATTGACATCACAATCATCCATCGCGATTAGTGCCTTGACCATGTTAACATCTCCCTTCACAGAAGCATTATGCAACACAGTCCTACCCGTCTTCCCTTCACCAGCATTAACATCAGCTCCTTTCTGTACGAGCAATGACACTATGTCTTTATAGCCTAGGGAGGCTGCAACATGTAGGGGAGTCAACCCGTTGCCATTTCTTGTATCAAAGCCTTGTGGTATCTTCTGGTATGGTGTCATGAATTTCAAGTCCAGTGTCTCCTGGTATTGCACCGGTTCGAGAAAGGCTTTCGCCATGTCGAAATTTCCACGTGAGCAGGCCATGTGGAGTGGGGTATTTTGATTATATCTTTCTGTTACATTAACTCCACACGCCACCAGTTTTCGTGCAACTGAGACTTGGTCTGTTAGAAGAGCTAGATGTAACGCAGATTGATGCATCTTATTCTTTATGGACACAACTTTTACTGTGGGCGCCTCTTTGATAAAGTCCAGCGCTAATGCAGTTCTCTTTAAGATGATAGCAGTGTGTAGTAAAGTATCTCCATCTTCGTCCTGCTTGTAGATCTGATCTGGGGTTAAACTGTCTGTTGGAACATCAGTACAGAGATCGCTGTCTCTACTAAGATTGAAATCAAAGGTCTTACCCTCTTGGTTTCTCACGCCGACAGTCGAATTTTCATTCATTTCCATACTCTCATCCCCCGCATCGACAGAAGATAATCCAGAAAAAGGTCCACATTCGGGTTCAACAAGAGGGTTGCAATCCAGATATCCCGGTGAGCTGCGATGGAAATCGCAGTTTCTCTTATATTTTTGCTCACCGCCAACCAGATAATTTAATACGGTCATGTCGCCCATTGAAAATATCCTTTTCGTACGACGCTGTAACACAAAATACCCGAAAAATCTAGAATAAATTGACACGGGTAAGAGGTGTCGTCACCGTTTGCGATATTTTTTCGGTTTGAAAACAGCTGTTTCAGTCCTGTTAATAAATAATATAAAAGGAAATCCCCGTTGCAAATCTAATTACGGGTATTGGAAATTGGGATACCAACATTTCTTGTATACATGGATTTAATTGTTTGGTGGATAAACGATCTTTTAAAGGTAATTCTTTTAAATCAAACTGTTTTGTTTTGTTTGTTTGTTTTTTGTTTTGTTTGTTTGTTTGTTTTTAAAGTAGAAGAATTAAATCAAGACAATGGTGTTTGCAGACTATTTCATTCATTTTCACATTTGATACCGTAAAGAGCGATAAATGTAGATTGAGATTCGGATAAAGGGGTTTTATTAAAAATCAATTTTCTATCCTTCATATATCATAAAGAATCCGTCATTCAAAAATTGTCCAAGTCAATCTAAGAATATGTTCAAGTACAAGAAAAGCACATTTTGTTATGGAAGCTAAAAAGTAGAGCTTGTTCATGTACATGTCGATTGTTCAGCGCGAAATAGTTGTAACTGCCTATATGTTTATAGGCAGTTACAACTGTTTCGCGCTGAACCATCGAAATGTCAGACTTCTTAACTGTGGTGAGCTCATTCTAAAATGATTATTCTTAAATCAAACTCTACGCAGTGCTCCAATGATTTAACAGATGACAAGATTTTAGACGGTTCTAAACTTTCATAAGTCGCAGATGACGTAAAAAGTTGTTACTTAATCGGTAAATATCATACCAGAAAGGAGAGAAAACATCGATGATAAAGGAGATATGCTTAATCATAAGTAATTTCTCCTTTGCCAGAATTGTTTTCCATAATTGTGTTTTTTCGGTGGATAGATTGATAGATAGATAGGTATAAAGATAGAGATAGAGATAGATAGATAGATAGATAGATAGATAGAGAGAGAGAGAGAGAGAGAGAGAGAGAGAGAGAAGGGGGTCCTATGAGAAAGAAAGTAGAATACGAGTATCACATGCCTTATCGATCATATCTATAAATAGCATTTACAAAAACCCAATTTAAATCGGGTAGACCTACTTAATGAAAAAAGATATCCAAATGGATAGAAGTTGGAAATTTTGGGGTCATTAACAAGTATATGCAATTTCAAGCCACTGAGAGAAAGTAAAGCGGAATTTATGATCTTTAAAACTTAAACACTACCAGATTTCCCTGGGCGTAGTAGGCCTGTTCTAATGTGGACTCTAAAAATATATGTGATCCTTTCACGGACGAAATTTACTCAGTATAATTTCGAAATAAATAAGTCACGCTGATCTATCTATTAAAATATGAGATTTTCTTTATCTTATTATCCCATGGGATCTAGAGACTTCTCGATGAGTTCCCTCTCTGAAAACAGCCATGGGTTTTTCGAAGCTAAACCCATTTTCTTTCTCTACATAGTTTTCCTGCTAATAAAAATTAAGACAAAGATTTGAAAGGTTTCATCAACTTGAAAAAGTCTTCTGTAACTTCTTTGAATTTTAACTGGTCTTAAGTTTTATCGTGTTGTAATTGGATTAGTTATTCATAATAAATTACCCAATTCTAACACACACATATATTATATGCGTTAACCCTTTTCTGGTTAGTCCCTGGATTTTACGTCCCTGAGTTTTTATACTCAAGAAAAAATTGTTGGATAAGAAGAAATTGCTTGTCACAAGCAGTTTCTTCTTATCCCACAATATTTTCTACACTATAGGTTGGTTACCTTTAAATTTGCGCTCCCCTTTAATTGTCGTCTGCAACTGCTTTGAAATTGGACAGGTCTGAAATTTTGAAAAACACGAAAGGGTTGAATTCACCTTTTCTCTCCACTAAACTGTCCCTTTCATGTTTTGCAAAATTTTAGACCTCTTCAAATCCAAAGGTTTTGCAAACGTAAATTTAAGGAGGATTTAATTTAAAAGATAACCATTTCTTGTTACAAGCAAATTTCTTCGTTTTCTACAATGTTTTCTCAATTATAAATTCTTTAAAAATCAGGGCTTGAACAGGAAAGGGCTATATGTTGCTTGAACATTCAATGAACGCCGCAGTATGCTTGTGCTAATAAGTTCAAACAGTATTTGATTTGGATGGGTTTTAACGCTACTTTTCACAATTTTTCAGTTATAACCCTGCGATGTTCAGTTATTCGTATGTTTCCTGGGTATCACCAGTACTAGACTAAGGCCCTGAAATGTCGTGCCAAAGAATATACTCAATGGTCTGGATTCGAACCTCCAACTTACAACCTCTCTCAGATAACGGGTCCGCCTCCCCTACCAATGAGCCACAGAGTACCACTTACACTGAATTTAGCTAATCCGTTCCTAGACCTCAAAATTTTAGACTCGTCCAAACTTAGAGGAGTTCCAGACAATAACTTTCAATTTTTGAAATTTTAGATTTTTCAACTTTCTTGGTAGAAAATATTGTGTAAAATGAAGATTTTGCTTGTTACAAGCAATTTCTTAATTTTACACAATGTTTTCCCATTTTTTTCTTGAGGGGCGTCCAAAAACGTCACTGTGTAGGAATGGGTTAAACGTGTTTAACACTTCTAAATGAAAATATTTGTTTTTTTTTATATTTATACTCATTTCTTTCTCACGTTATAATAAGAGAACGTTTCCTTAACCCATAGCAGGCGGACAACATTTTAGACCGGTCTTAACTCAAAGAATTGGCGCTCGACACCTTATAGTTGATGAAACTTTTTAAAATGCATTTGGATTTTGGGGTAGAGAGCATTTTAGATATTGGAGAAATGCCTGTAACAAGCAATTAATGTTCAAAAATGATTTTTCTTTGTTGTTTTTAATCTTCAGATGCATATAAAAATCGGAATTTCGCTGGAACGGGTTATTCTACTGGAGGGGTCGTTCACATTTCGTGCTTTCCGATGTATATTGATGGGTACATATTACAAAAATACGGAATTTATCGGGATTTGCGAATCGAGCATTCACTTTACGCGGCATTGAAAATCTTTAATTATGTGTCAAGATCATATTCGATTCTCCTCAAAGTTTCACACAATAAAGACTCGTATTGAATATATGTAAAAAGGTTTGATCAAATTTATCAAAAAGTGTGTTTTCTATGAGTATTTGTTTTAAACGCCCGTCACGCAACTGACATGACATCAGGACGTGACGTCGTTTATTAATATTATTTACCGGCACAGATCGTCGAATCCGCTCGTCGTTTCTATTACCCCTTATTCATTCGTTAAAACCAAAGCATTATACTTAGACAAATGTCTTTTTTCTAATTTGGTTATGCTAAACCGCATCACAAAAAAAGGAAAAAAGTTTTCATTCCATTTATGACTTGAGTCTAGCAGATACTTAAAGTCGCGCAAGATTTATATCCCTTTCGACAACGTCGGGAATCTGGCATGGCAAATATTTAAAAATGAGACCAGATCGAGCACAGGTTAGTCAGAGATAATATTTTAATATGAACTTTGAAGCATAAAAGAATGCCCTTTCTTCTTTAAGATAATCTCAAAAAAGGAATTGTTTCTACTCTGGTCAGCGTGCACACTCCGCGCAATCTGACTCGGACCAAAACTTTCCATACTTTTTAATATCGTTGTTACTCAAGCAAAATGTCGTAACTACAGTAGTTACGACATTTTGCTCGCGTAGCGACGATATAGACCCTTTTCGTTCAATGGGAACCCTTTTGATCGTTCAAACGTTTATAATTGAATTCGATCGCCAGTCTAACCATGTTTGATTGACTTTTATAAAATATTTTGAATTGAGTTTTATTGAACGATGATATGTATTTGATTATGTTAAGCTAGCATGGGATTTGGGTAAGCTTCGTTGCATTACCAGACGACAAAAATTTAGACTGGTCCAAATCTAAAGAAGCGGCAGGCGACATATTTTAGGGAATGAAATTTAAAAGGAGATATATAGAGGTAGAAAACATTGTGGATAATGAGTAAATTGCTTGTTACAGGAAGGTTTTTTTTATTTTTGGGGGGGCGTCAGAAAGCGTCATTGTCTGGAAACGGGTTATCACTGTTGTCAAGAAACTAAAAAAGAAAAAAAATGATAATAAAGAAATAACAAGAACATGATTAAAAAAAAAAAAAAAAAAGAAAACCTTTAATTTATTTGAGAAAACAAGACAACATTAGTTGCTGATTTTAGTAAAATTATTGGTTTATTACCTTTATGAATGTTATCAGAACGGTGGCTTAGTGCAAACACATCATAAGTGTCTATACAAAGTATAGACACTTATGATGTTTTTACAATAAGCTATAGAATTGTTCCCTTTTGCACACTGTTCTATATTAGACTCGTTTACAGACTTGTACGATTTGGAAAGAGTAAACAGACAAGTAGATTTATTGTCAAAGTAAACAATCTAATCTCTTCTGTTTTAGTGCCAAGGTTAGAATTACAATGTATTACATGATACTAGTATTTCGTCTCATGTTTACTCTGACTACGAAAGTAGTTCATATATTTCATCAACAAGGTTAAATTTCTAATTCGAAACCGCGTCAAAGCAATTGATCCATCGCTGGCCCCGCCCACCTACTTCGTTGGCCACGCCCATCGACTCCAACAGGAAGTCTCGCTTCGATTTTTGACGGCGTTATTTTGAAAAATTTATGGCCAGCAGCATGTAACAAAAAAGACGAAAAGTTGGTTGGCGACCTAAACGTCGTAACTACAGCTTGAGTAAGCTGTAGTTACGACGTTTAAGTCGCCAAACCAACAAAAAGGGTTTACAAAAAGGCGGTCAATGTCGGAGTTGAAATATCAAGTCTGGAGCGAATAAATGATTTGATTGGTCGCTTGATTCCTTGATAAACAACCGCGATTGATCAATTCTACGATACTGCCATTAACAAAATAGTTTTAGTTTTGAATAAAAATCAACTAAAAAAGTTTAAAATATCACACGAACCAGTCCAGAATGAAAAGGAGATCGCCAGAAATTCTGCAAGACAGACATTTGAAAAAGAGATTTAAATCCAGCACTGTTCAACCGGATATAGTATTTCAAATGTGAAATATATAGAGTGGTAGATTACATTCTACCGTTTTATTTGGGTAGGCTTGGCGACAAGTTCTAAGACTGGTCCAAACCGAAAGGAGTTGTAGCTTACAATTCAAAAGTCGTGATTTTTTTATTTTGTCAACTTTCTTGGTAGAAAACATTGTGGAAAATGAGAAATTGCTTGCTAGAAGCAATTCCTTTATTTCCCGCCATGCTTTTCCAAATGTTTTTCTTGATGGGCGTCAAAAAGCCTCATTGTGTGGCAATGGGTTAATAATGATAAAAACAAACAAAATTGGTTACACTCCTATCCGAGTTTGACTAATTAGAAATAGAGTAAAAAGGTCAGTTTTGGCAGTGTATAGCCCTTTTTACAAGTTTCGTTGGGAATCAAACCAGGATTCATCTGAACTCAACAATCGTCGACATTCCTTTGATTCGGGTCGACCTTAAGTGGGGCTTGGGGCTCGAACTTCATCACTAAACAACAAATAGTCCCGACAGAAATTAGTTAACGCACATGAATACAGTGCAGTAGTGGTCTGCCTTTACGTAGGAAAGCATTTTCGTCTTTAGCTATTGCCAACACGCGAGAGCACCATACCAAAGCAGAAACAAGAACTTATATGGAACTACTTAAGGGTACAACGGGTCAAGGCTAAAATGGACATTGGGTAGCATTGGACCATCATTTTAGTAGATCATAGATTAATTAAAGCGAATTCGGCCGAACTTTTAATATACAAAAGTTGATAAAAAGTATATAAAGTAAACATTAATGAGACTTTCCATCCAAACAAATTATGGTTTCGAGTCTACAGTTATGTGCGTATGTTTAAATGTGTTTGATTGAGAAAGTGAAAACAAAATCATAATAACGGGAAAAAATATTGGCTTTTTTTTCAATTTACGGATCGCTAGCCGCGCCCACTGACTCCGGCAGGAAGTTATACGATTCGATATTAGACGGGGTTATTTTGGAAATTCTATGGCAAGAATGCAACGAAAACGAACAGTGGCTGGTTGGCGATCTAAATGTCGCAACTGTAGCTTTATTAAGCTGCAGTTACGACGTTAGAGTAAGCAAAGCAACAAAAATGCTTCACATAAATGTCGGCTAATATAGGAGTTCAAAGAGCACTTCCGGTCTACATGAATGATTTGTTTGGTCAATTAATTTCTTAAACTGACAGCTGCGACAAGTCAGTTGGCACAATCAATCCATGTTCTAGTTCATGAAAATTTTCTTCTTACGGCAGTAAATATATCAAACTTTTCTATTGTCAAAATATAGCTTCAAATGATCGAACTTTGATTGTCGTTGACTGACAGGTGCATGTGACCTTATTGAGATAATCAGATAGCACTCCTGTTTAAGAGGTACCGGGTCGTCCTATCTTATTTTGTATTTACCACACCTCTACTGTTTACATAATGTTTATCAGACCCCATGGGACTATATTTTGCAATTTATTACATAGATTACAAAACACACAACATCTAGTTTACATTTGCAGAATTCCATAACTTTAGAATTTCGTAATCTGGTGTATTTCCACCGAGTTTTGAAGGATAGAAAGTCACTTAACCTTTTCCTGTTCAATCCCTGGTCTTTATTTCCTTCTGGTTTTATACTTGACAAGAAGAAATTGGATGTCACAAGTAATTTCTTCTTTTTTCCCCCAATATTTCTACCCTACTTATAGGTTATTTTTCAAATAAAAATCAAATTTAAATTGTCGTATGCAAAACATTTGAATTTGAACATGTCTAAATTTTGAAAAAAAAAAAACAACAAAAAACCTACAACAATAAAAAAAAAAAAAAAAAAAAAAAAAAAAAAAAAAAAAAAAAACCAAGAAAGGGTTAAATAATGTTTTTTCTTGCATGTAATATATCTAATCTTATTTTATGCTTTGTTCCACTGAGGTAAAAGTAATACACAACAAGTCCACGATTTTACTGGCTACAAAAAGATGCTTTTGGATAACACATTTTAATTTGAATATAAATTTAATTTCTGCAGGCAACAATTATTGTGCATCAACAAATTCAACTATGGCCATATCATTTTATACCATAGACGGATTTGTTTCTTTCACATTACCGAGCTTTGAGTCATCGCCTGAAAGTTCTTTGAATTTTGACTGGTGTACAATTTTGTAGTGTGGTAATGAGTTTAAAATAACGTGTTTTTTTTTTTTTAATAAATTTTGTAATACTCCCAATGATTAATCATTGACAGACCATATTTCAACCTTTTCAATTTAAAAGGGGTTGCAGACACAATTCGAAGGGGTGTTTCAATAAAAATAGGAAAGGGAAATTTGTTCCAAAAAATGAGAAAACACTTGTTACCGTCAAGTTCTTTAGTAAGGGTACCATAGCCATTTTATTCATTATATGTGAAATTATGGTAATTGTTCAAGATCACTGGGGGGCGTGGTCTCTGCCTCAGAAAGACCGATGGACGCGACCAGGAATCGAGCCCGTGGCCTTACATGTATCTTCTAATCCACAAAATTTTCCTAACCCATTCCAACAGAATGAGGCTTTTAGACGCCCCTCAAGAAAAAACAATTAGGAAAACATTGTGCAAAATGAAGAAATTACCTGCAACAAGCAATATCTTTATTATCCACAATGTTTTTTATCCAAAGCGAAAAATAAATAAATAATAAAAATGAAAAAAAAAATAGATAAATGAATTCCATCAACTTGAAATTGTCGTCTTCAACCCATTTCAATTTGGACCCGTCTAAAATTTTGTCGCCTGGTAATGGGTTATCAACAAATTGAGAAAACACTCCAATAAACTGTTTACACCAAATTAACTTCCTTGAATTGTTACAATTCGGTCAAGTATTATCTGAACACGTTTTATTTACGTATAAAACTAAATGGTTTTCTAGATAAATTATCATTATTGCGTTCAAGTTTATTTTTTCACACTTTTACTCATTTCCTGACGGCAAAATTAAACACTGGTCCGAATTCAAAAGAGTTCGAACAGAGGTGAGCGATTTGGGGCCATTCTATGCCTCCAATACCCCCCCTCCTTGACAAATCGTGGCTGTCAATTAAATAACCAGTCGACCAATGAAATCATTCATGGAGACCAGAATTAAGTTTTGAACTTCTACATTGGACCCCATATTTGTTAACCTTTTTTATTGGTTTGGCGAATAGCAAAAAAGACTGAAATCCGTTGAAAACTCTGTTCGTCATTGCAACACAGGGCAACTTAACGAAAAATTAAAAAAAAGAAGATTCTGAAGCTGACCCGGTAGGCGCAGAGCCTTGATATTTTGCATGAAACATCAGTTTACTGACCTCTTTCGAAAACACTTATCGTGTGTCCCCCAGGCCGAGTTCAAAGTGGGCAAATATGTATAGAAATAAAGAGGAATTTAAAAAAAAAAATCTCGTCCCAAACCACTGTAAAAATTTGAGCCCCATTTTAGAATAGCAAAAGGATTGGAATCTGTTGCAACTCTAGTTGTCAAGCCGACAACAGTGAAACTAACAAAAAATCTTTAAAATTCCTCTCCTCCAGATCCAATAGGCGTAGAACAGTTTACATGAACATCAGTATACTAACCTCTGTAAAAATTGCTAAATTCATTATCCTCGGGTCCCAAGGGGTGGAGCCTTAGGGGTAGGGGGCATATAAAGGAATAAAGACGGATTTTCAAATGGTAGCTCCTCCTAGACTTATGAACCAACTTCAACCAATTTGAACCAAATGAGCAGAAATGTTCCTTAGGTGGTCCTCTTGTACAATATCTAAATTTTAGAAATCCGTTGAAAACTCTGGTTACCATGGCATCAAAAGTGGAATTTAAAAACATTTTAGAAATCTGCTTCTCCTGATCCTGAGGACGTAGAGCCCTTCTCATCCAGACGGCTTTGAGTATTGGTATTTTGCATGAATAATCAGATTATTGACCTCTTTCAAAATTGCTTAAATCATCACCCTCATGTCCCTTTGGGCTTGACCATAGGGAAGCGGCTGTTTAGAGATTTTTAACAATGTCTCCTCTCAAACAAATGGGCCAATTTCAACCAAATCTTTTTCCAAGATGTTCCTTAGATGATACTTTTATATAGAATAATTAAAATCCGTTAAGAACTCTGGTTCCCATAGCAACGGAAGTTATATATATAACAAAGTCTTCGACAGACAAATTTAACCGCGAGGCTGCATGAAATATCAGTTTTCTTACTTCTCTCATATTTCTAAAATTATTACCCATTAATGACCTAGAGGAGATGAAACGTGTTCTCCTGCTAAAAAAATAAGTCTTGGAGCCTTGAAGTTTGTCATTAGCAAATCTGATTATGGAATTCTACGGACATTGCTAAAATCTTGACTTTTGGATTCCCCGGTACTAAGCCTATATAAATATATGTAAAGTATCGTTAAGCCAACTTGTATCATAATCCTAGCCTCAACATTAAAAGCTGTTGAAAGCAGATGAGCGCACCAGGTTCAACGGTCCTCTTGTTTTATATAGTTTCTACTTATTCCTTTGTCAAACTAATATTCTGTGATACGTTCTGAAAATTAAGATAAGGTCTCTTTGTATAAAAAATACATTTTTCTAGAACGCGTTTCCCTGGCTTTCCATCCTATTAATGTGTTGTATGATTTTTTTTTCTGTTCTTTGTTTTTATCGAAATGTTAAAAAGATAATTTTAGTAAAATTACTGTTTTTTTTAATAGGATTTTTGTCCATTTCATGCCAATTTTGCAAGAAAATTCGAATTTTCAAAAACTGCAATTTTGTGCGAATGCAACTGAATTGTATGCTCTGAATTTCATAAATACAGCAACAGGTATTCAACTGATCGAGCGCTGGCCTCGCCCACTTGCTCAGTTAACCTCGCCCACTGACTCCATCAGGAAGCCTCGCTTCGATTTTACACCGTGTTATTTTTGCAAAATTTATGGCAAGTAGCATGTAACAAAAAGGTAGAATAGTTGGTTGGCGACCTAAACGTCGTAACTACAGCTTGAAAAGGCCGTATTTACGACGTATAAGTCACCAAACCAAACAGAAAAGGTTAACAAATATGGCGGCCAATGGTGGAGATCAAAACTCATTTTTTTTGTCTCAATGAATGATTTCATTGGTCGGCTGGTTATTTGATTGACATCCCGATTGCATGATTGGTCAACTGTTTCGGTCACAAAATGCTTAGAACCTAGACAGTCTACTCAGCGTGTACCACTTGGAAAGAATATGCTATCTGTTACAACAAAGGTTTCTTTCACAGCTAATGTTCATTTTACCCCTTCCCAGACGGCAAATTTTAAGACTAGTCCAAATTGAAAGGATTTGCAGACAGCAATGTAAAGTGTATGAAATTTTAGATTTTTTTCAACTTTCTGGGTAGAAAACGTTGTGTATAATGAAGAAATTGTTTGTTACAAGCAATTTCTTCATTTTACAGAATGTTTTCCTAATTGTTATTATTGTGGGGCGTCCTAAAGCGTCACTGTGTGGGAATTGGTTAAGACGTTCATTTTTTCTATCATCTTTTAATAACGGGGTTTCCCCTATGCTATTTTTAAATGTAGTTCAGGATTTAGTACATGGAATAAATAGACCGTAAATGTTATATTTACCTTTATATCTGCTTTGTGGGCGTTTTAAGACACGTCAGCGTTCCCCTTATTTTACAAATTTGGACTATTTTGCAATTTAAGTATTCATTTCCGATTTTTTTTAACGACTAATGTGTTACATGTATTTTGTTAAGTTCGTAATGTTTCTCTAAATTTCCAATGAATCAAAAAATCGCACGATATTGCAGATATCGTCACTTGACAAATTCGTGCGAAATTTAGTTATAAATAGTCTCAAATATTGACGAGTTTCGTGTTTACTCATTTTTACCACGTTCCCCACCTCAAGGAAATGGCTCTCAAAATCATTTTAAGAAATGAAGAAATTGCTTGTAACATGCAATTTCTTTATTTCCACTGTGTGTGTTTATTTTCCTCACTGAAAGAATTCAGTAAACTTGAAAACATCTTCTGCATCATTGAATTTGGATCAGTCTAAAATACCGTTTTTTTATAACAAGTTAATTGTATCTAGAGATAATTAAAGACAATATCTTCTCAAAGAAGGCACAGATTGGATTGGATTTAACAACTTGATTTTGACCACACTTTAAATTAAGTAGCATAAAATTGCCTAGCGCTAAATATATCCAATTAAACTAAAAAACGGGAGCCCCCATCCCCCACACAGAAAAAAAGGAAATGTCCTTATAAGAGGGGTAAGGGGATTCTTAATTCGCCATTTTTAAAAACAAAATCCTCTGTTGTAGGTACTTATTTAAATCGTCTCGTCGAAGTACCCACCCCCCCTCTCTCTCTCTCTCTCTCCTGCACTTTGCTGACCAAAATTTATTCCTTTTACGATGCCTGGGTGACCTCTCTTTGCCTAACGGGTCCAGAAAGAGTATATGTATCATAGAAATACTTGTCAGTTAAAAAAAAATCGAAAACCACCCCAGGGACTAATATGAGTTGGCTGATATCTATTGATAATTATCTGAGGCATGAATCTTGCCGCCAAGATTCATGCATCATGTAAATTATTTTGTCTGCAAAGACATTAGTTACACGGAACTTTGAAAGTGACAGTAAGCAGGGATCATGATAAGCTAAAAAGAATTTTAAATGACGACACGCGATTGTGTTAATAGAGAATGATAAGTTGGTGGCTTAACCGGACAGGTGTGTGTAAGAGGGTGGGGTGGGGTGGGGGAGTCTCGTAATGTTTTGCTAAAGGGTGTCTTGGCCCTTTCTAACAAATTCCTACTTTTTTTACGACCACCGAGAAAAAATCAACTTAAAAACATTATGGGAAAGAATATCTTACTAGCTACTAGCAATTATTTCATTTCCGACTATGTTTTCAATAAAGATAGAAATAGATATTTAAATTTTCGTCAACTTCTATTCGTCGATTACAACGTCTTTCATGATGGGATTGTCTGAGGTCTTATAATCTGTTAGCTCTTTCACGTACAATTTTACGTCACTGTTATTTTACACTTGAGAAAACATTGTGGAATGTGATTTTACACTTGAGAAACATTGTTGGAAAAGAAAGAAATGCTTGTAACAAGCAATTTCTCCTTTTCCCACAATATTTTCTACCACAATGGATGGTTTTATTTCAAATTATATCCAATTTTCATTATCATCTGCTACCTCTCTCAATTTGGATCTGTTTAAGATTTAAAGAAACGGGAAAGGGTTAAAGTTGCCCACATAGTCGTTGAAGCGCTTATAAAGGTAGCAGATCAAGCATTATTAATTTTGTCTGAATATATTTCAATTACCCCGTAAATCAGAAAGAATATGTCAAATGAATAATGATATATGAATAATTAGTGCGATAGACATGCGACCAGTGAGAGAATTTCTTAAAAATATCCAGTAACCTATGTGTTTTTGTCTGTAAAGGCATTCAATTACATTAGTATTTTTTTATTTTATTTTCCTAGTCAAAGCTTATTCGAATATAGAATTCATTACTCCATTGGCATCCTACAAGAATGCAAATAGAGGTCACATGAACTATGTTGTTTATAGAGCTTGGCCTCAAGTGCATGAGTGGTCCAGGGCGAACAGTCCTCGTGTTTCCAATTTAGGGCATTTCACGTGAAGTTTTTACATAGCCTAAATTTAGACACTTAACCCTTTACAACATAATGACACATTCTAATGCCCCGATTAATTAGGATATTTGAAAACTTGTTGGGGGAAAAAGGAGAAATTGTTTGTAAGCAAGTTCTCATTTTTATTCGGTTCTTTTTCCAATTTTAGCGCAATATCGAATGTCGTCTTTAACTATATATATGTATACTTCCAATTTGAACCAGTCTAAAATTGTGTCGTCTGGTAATGCTTTAAAAACCGGTCTTGTTATTAATCGATTTGGAATGAAGCCCAAATGAGTTATGATCATGTATTGTGTAAATTGGAAATCGGTTTCGTAATAAAGAGAAATGTCTAACATGCACGAGAGTCGAAGAGATCGTGTTTGTTCGAACTCTAGTCCTACATAGTAAATTAAGACATGACAGCTCGAAATAGCGCTATCAAGAAATGACGCACTGGAAATCGTCTAATGAATGATTTGGTGTCAAAAGATATTGGTTTTAAGACAAGGTTAGAATCATGCGATTTTTCCCTCTGACACACTACCCGATAAAAAGTCATACGATTTAATGTCCCCATTCCAACGCGATCCCGCTTTTTTCACGCCCGTCACAAACAAGGGTTAGGAATCTTCTTGGAATAAGGAAATCGCTTGGTACCAGCAATTTCTTCATTTTCCACATTGTTTTCTAGTTAAAATGGGAGAAATCTTAATTTTTTTTCGATTGAAAATTGTCATCTGCAACTTCTTTGAATTTGGGTAAGTCTAAAATTCTGTTGTTTGGAAAGCGTTAATGGAAGAGATATTGGGCTCACTTAACCAAATACCAGACAACGTTTGATAGAAAAACAAGTGGCAGAAGACAATTAGTGATTGAGATTTAAAAGTTTTTTTGTATTCCGGGGAAGAAACTATTTTTGACATGCAGAAGTTGCTTCATGTTTTTTCTTTTCGACAACATTTTTCTTCGCATTTTTCTTGAGAGTATTAAAACCGGGATTGTGTGTGAATAGTTTAACCCATTCCCACACAACGAAATTTTAGATTGGTCCAAATTGAAAGAAGCCGCAGACGCCAATTTAAAGTTGATTTTATTTTATTTTTTTCCCTCTTTTTTGGATAGAAAACAGTGTGGATAATGAAGAAATTGCTTGATACAAGCAATTTCTTCATTTTCCAAAAAGTTTCCAAAGCTGTTTTCTTGACGGGCGTAAAAAGGAGGGATTGTGTGGGAACGGCTTAATGCTTCGTCTATAGTTCATGTTTTCTCACGAACTTCAACCAAGGCCATGCCACTAGGAATACACAAGTTGTGTAGTTGATGGTTAAAGGTAATTTCACCTCGAAGATTGCCACCGTTGGTATCGTTCTCGTCGTTCAAAAACTTTGACATTTTTTAATATCTGTGGTATGACTTAACCAATTCCCACACAATCCCGCCTTTTTACGCCCCACAAGAAAAGGGCTTCGAAAAACATTGTGGACAATGAAGAAATTGCTTGTAACAAGCAATTTCTTCAATGTCCACAAAGTTTTCTACCCTTAAAAACAAATGTTTCTTAAACTCCACCAAATTGAAATTGTCGTCTGCATCTTTTTTTTAATTCGGACCAGTCGTAAATTGTGTTGTGTGGGAATGGGTTGAGGTGTTCGAATAGAAACTTGGAACGTATGAGCAAGATACCATCAAGAGAGGTAACCCTAAATCGATTTTTTTTTATGTCAGATTCCAACTCCCAAGAGTAGAGCGTCAGGCACACATATGGGTGTTCTTGTTGTTTTTACTGGTATAGTTAAAACTAGCCGAAATCAACTTTAACTTGTGCCTCCATATAGTTATTATAACTTTACGAATCAGGAGAAAAGTTTTTCAATTTTTAGCGCGGCTTTTCGGAGAAAACCCGAGGCATTGCTATAGTCTTGGTGTCGTCGTTGTTGTTGTCGTCGTCGTCGTTGTTGTTGTTGTTGTTTTCGTCGTCGTGCGAAAACTTTACATTTTGTTAAATCTCTGGTTCTACTAAAGGCATTCACTTGAAACTTGGCACACTTGTTCTCTATCAAAAGAGCAACCTATACTATCAAGGTGGATAACTCTAGATGGATTTAACTACTATCCAGCACCCAATAGCCGAGCGTAGGTACCCGTAGGCGATTCTCTTGTTAACTTTATAGCACGTGCCATACGGGCACATTGAAGACTATCAAATGTGTATTGAAATCGTCACCCAGTTTTTGGTAACCGATTAAAAACACGCACCACTTGACCGTGACTTACCTGCATAGCGTAGTCAGCTCTATCGCCGTTACCAGACGACAGTGGTTCTTAATGGCCCACCTTTTCAATAAATAGTTTTATCAACAGCCCGTTAATTGACACTTGCTTTTCTTAATTGTTATGTCCGTTGTGTACTCCATTAATTGTAACGTTCTTTTTTTTCAATATTCTATGTTATTTTCCCCGTATCTCATTCCTTGTTTGTTCGTTTCGAACAAGTATAGGAAAAACCGGGCATACAGTCATCTCGACACTATTTACTGTAAATACGGAAATGTCGTTGTAAGTTGAAGGTATAAAGAATAATTCGCATTATTTCCCCCATATCCCATTCCTTGTTTTTTCGTTTCGAATAAGGACGGTAAAACAGGGGATACAGCCTTTTTGGCACGATTTACTGTAATACATTAATATAGTTGTATGTTTAAAAAGATAAACAGTATTACACATAATAGGGATCCAACTTCAATTGATAACATCGAATGGAGTCTAAAACGACATAACTACAGCCCACCTTGTCTCTAGTTATGATATTCTAGTCCCCAAAAGCATGGTCATCTTTTCCCCCTGATACTGGGTTTAGTAGCCACAACTTTATTGTAGCGCATCAACCCTCGGATGAGTCTAAAATTTCCTCGCTGTTGGCATACACTTATTTCAGTGTTTTTACCGAAAGCACTTGAATTATTATCCTATTTATTATTGCTGTTTATTGTCCACGTTGTACCTCTATGTACTTGGATGAAAATAAAAGATATGTTCTGTTCTGTTCAATTGAAAAGACATAATATAATTTTCTGTTCATGGCAATAAAGTGACGAATGCTTTAATTCAGATAGATTGTTTTCAAACATGTTAATTCCATTCATGCATGTTCATAACAATGTAACGGTTACCCAAGAGCATGCTATTTCGCAAATTTATATCTGTTGGAATTTAAGGTTCACTTCATGTCCAAATGAACTGTTTGGTTGGTCATTCGATCTTTTTATTGACAGACCCGATCCTTCAATTGTAATTCTCAAGCAATATCACCTTTTTGAAAATTTTTCTCGGTTAGATATTTGGGTTACACAAGCATATTAATTAAGAGCTGAAGAGAATATTTTTGTTTTCATGGAGGTATGAACCGAAAAAACTATATGTATACGCGAAGCGGATTCGTACATAATTGTGATTAGATTTTTCGGTTCTTAACTCCATGAAAACAAAAAATATTCTCCTCATTTCTTATGATTTATTAGCATCAAGCGAAAAAAGCAAAAACTTTACAAATTTTGATATTTTTTTGTATGGGACTATTTCGTGTGGAATCATACAAAATCACTGCGTGCTCAAATTTTTGTTCATGGAGTTATGAGTATTTTTTCGACCAATCAGAACGCCCGCTTTTGATAGACGAAAGTGAAAATTAAATTATTAGCCTCTATAACAGTAAATTTACCTCTTTGACATTCTCCATACCAATTTATTTTGGAGATCGCTTGTTGGTATGGAAGATGAAACTTATACATCAAGTACTATAATGATGCTGAATAGACTGTGAACAGACCGATTGAAGCTATACAATTTTCTCTCGCGAATACAGTTGGAAGGGGCGGGGAGGACTTATCTCCCCTTTGCTTCCATACTTCCCAAATTTATGAAAATATATACAGTAATTCTTCTTGTAATGAATTATCCACCAAGGAAATATACATCACTCCAAATTTGCCCTTTCCTTCCTACCTGCCTGGGTTATCAGCCATTGAAACTGATTTCGCATTTCACTATAACGCAGAAATATATGTTTAATTAAATTCTAAACAACCTTGCAATTTTAGCTAGCAAAGCGCCAGCTTTGATAGCTTAAGTTAACAGACAAAATTTTTAGGGCTTCTCAGAGTTCAGCGAGTGCTAACCGCCACTGGAGGCTTAACCTCTAAATTCATTGAATGTCCACGCAATAAAAAGTAGTTCTTCAAAAGCTTGCTATAAATCTCATTCCCACTCAATCCTACTTTTTAAAAAATCCCTAGAGCAGACTATGGAAAAAACATTATGGACAATGAAAAAATTGCTTGTAACAAGCATTTTTCGAATGTCCACAATGTTTTCTACCCTACAAAGACGACCATGACGACCATGCTATGCTAGCTTACAGTTGTTTCAGTACTTAAATCATGATAATATCATGAAGACTGCACGAAATGCTGAATTGTAAAATTACCGTAGTTTTAAAAATAGGTTATGTTTATAGTTCTAGATTTTGACCAAGTTCAAAAGACGTCTATGTTTTGTGCTTTCAATATCACGTTGGTTGTATGTATTCCATCTCTTGTATAGTAAACACACGCTAGATTGGATTCTACGATGTTGACATTAAGAATGACTCAATTTCACAAGACACTGAGGTATTTAATATGGCTCGAGAACTAGTGTTCTGCTTGATAAAACAACTTATTTAGTTTCGTGAAATGACGCATCGTTAAAAGGTTTTCGAGAGAAAAAATGTTCTTTATTTATTGTGTGTTTGTTCGTTTGTTTGTTGTTATAAGCTCGCCCACAAGAGAGCTAGTGGCAGGTCTTAGCTGGTCTATGTTGTTTTACGTCGAGTCTTGCGTTCATTTCAACTATTAAGTCTTCTTTTTGTATTTTGTCATCATTTGATTGGAGTATTGTAACAGAAACTCATCAAACTACTTCTGATGTCAAACTCTAGTAGTAGCCGTTTATACTCAATTTTCATATTTTTATCAATTAAACGGATTTTCGTTTTATTTATCGTCATCTTCATGAACGCCTCTTTTCATTTTGTAATATAAAAAAAATATGACTATTATTAACCCATTCCTACAGAATGACACTTTTAAACGCCCCTAAAGAAAAAGGCGTTGGAAAACAAGCTTGTCACTAGCAATTTCTTCATTATCCACAATATTTTCTAACCGGAAAGATGAAAAAATCTAAAATTTCATGAACTTTAAATTGTCTCCTGCATCTCCTTTCGATTCGGACCAGTCTAAAATTTTGTCGTTAGGTAATATACCGGGTTAAGAACGATATAGCGATTTTACCTCCGGATTCTGAACGCTTTATCCAAAACCGCTGGGAACCAATCGGAAATTGACGGATCGCGATTGTCATTCAAATAATCGATAGACCAATCAAATCATACGTTAAGACAAAAAGTGATCTTTTAACCCTTTCCTGTTTTTCCAAATTTCAGACTGGTCTAAATTGAAAGAGGATGCAGACGACAATGAATACTTGATACCATTTGAAATGAAACCAGCCTATGTGGAAGAAAATACTGTGGAAAAAGGAGAAATTGCTTGTCACAAGCAATTTCTTCTTTTTTCACAATGTTTTCTCAAGTATAAAATCACAGGAACTTAAAATCCCGTGTTTGAACAGTAAACGGTTAACTCGAATTTGGCTCGTCATTTTACTAAGGTTGCAATAATTAGAGTTGGTTTTCAAGATTTTGCTCTCATTCCTTGTTTCTTAATTTAACTCCCTATACAAAGATGTGTTACTCTGATCTTAAAGGCTAATGACATCACCGTTGAATGGCTATTTCACGTAATCTTATAGTATTTATTTTAGCCGAGCGTTGCTGATCTCAGTCTAAATATTTTGCCCTTTGTTTAAACAAGAAAGGGAACATCCCTGAAAGTTACCATTGTCAAACCGCGAGAACTTACTATGCTAACATGTGTCGAAAGCTTTTCTTTGTCTGGCTTTTCTAAATATGGAATCATCATTCTTTCATCGCAGAAGCCAAGTAGACTATTGTCTTGGGGTTGTGTCCATCGAACTTCCGCCCTACAGTTGACAATTTTTTTTATCTAATAATCTTTCCACAGAAACTAAATCTTGGAATTCAAACGATAGTCACAGGAATTATCATTTGAATGGCCATTTATCAGCTTCATTGAAGTCAATTTGGTCGGGTGAAAAACATGAACTTGAATGTCGGGTCTTATTTCCATACACAGTATAAAGTAAACACTTATTTTTTTTTTCAAAACTCTAAATCTACTTCAACCAAATTCACAGGAGTTATCCTGAGGTAATTGTAATTAGTTGAAGTGTGTGCGTGCATTAATTTGTCGTCACTACTATACCATTTGACCAAATGAGCCCCCAGACGACGACTACGTGTTAAGGCAGATAGTGCAGAAAGTGCAAGGATACAGGACTATACTACTGAGCGTTCCGTTTGATTCTTTGACGTTCTCGATGTAAAGTATGGTCACACTTGGCCTTGGTTTACGGTCTGGTACTTTGTTGGTTTGGTCAGCCCAGTGATCGAACCCGTGATCTTAAGGTTTTAAGCCAAGAGATCTCTAACTAAGTGAGCACTCTGCCTTTCGCGTGACAAATCAGTTTGTTTCGTCGTATATGAAAATAGTTACCATACTTTAAATAATTCTGATTTATGCGTTACAAAATTATGACAATTATTGCATAAGCCTTAAATAAAGGTAAGGATAATTGACTAGTTAATTTTAGCATATTTGAAATGGTGAAATCGTATTTGTCGAAAAATGTTTTGGATTACCACATTGTATTATATATTATTTTAAGAAAATCCTGTTATACTTTTCTTTAACGATTTATCTGATAAAACAGTGCATAATGCATTTGTAATTTCTTGTTTAACTTCATTACGACCTTCGTATTTGAATAATAACAGGCTAAAGCTCAGATCTGTGGTATGCACCATCTTACTGTAAGTGGATATAATGTTTGAACTTATCGGCATCTATATATCAATCGCTTAACCGACTTAATACAAGCAATTTCTACAAACTCAAAAATATGTTCAGAAGTCGACACAATACAAAGTAACATCGGAGTAATACATTTTCCTATATTTACATGAATGGGTTACCTATGGCACAAAATGTAAAGTTGCAACAACTCAGTTTTAATGAAACTTTGGCATCATACAAGGTTATTTTGACACTGCATTATAAATTCAGTGCGAAAATACGATAGTCAAGGCCTCCATGTAAATCTATATTTCCGAAAAAAGAATGGATTAACTTAATCATTTGACGTAACACTGATATTTAGTTTTACTTGTAAAGTGGCACACAGATAGAAAATATCGTTTTCAAAATCCATAACGACGTACTGTAGCCTCAACTAGCTGTAGCATTTACTATCGATGATATTTTATAGCCATTCTTGTATTTGTAAGAGGTGGATTAATACAACATTTTACTCAGCGAGAGCAAATTCAAAACGTCAGACCTCTAATATAATTGGTTCTTGGGCTGAGCCTTGTACCTCTGAAATGTCATTAAGGAATAAACAAAAATGTACTTTTTTCGAAAAATCTATTTTTATTTTAACAATTTGTTAACAACAAGTTTGTAGAAGAAAGCTACATTTTTTTACGTGTCATCTAAATATCAAAACATTCTTATCAAAATTAATGACGTACATTTAGGGATATGACAATAATCGGCATACAATGATTTTTAACAAGATCTAAAACGAAATAAAGGTACAACAATGAGATAATAAAAATGGTATATTACAAAAACATAAAACCAGAAAACGTTCTAGAACGACTGACTAGTGTCCATGAAAACCATGCCGTTACTCAAGGTCCGTCTATAAGACGACTATTAAATATATAACTAACCTCATCATATGGTTTCGAAAAAAGATCATATAAGAACCCTGTTTGACAGAAAAATGAAATGTGAAAGCCCGTTGTAGGTTATTTGAATGGATTGGTCTTAACATCGTTTTAGTCAATTTTCAAATACATCACGGCGAAGTTCACTTATACATGTGGTATCACCAATGCTAGACTCTGTCATGCCCAAGGACGTATTCGCATGACCAAAGATCCGACCAGGAGGCTAGGTTTCATCTGAGTGCGACAGACATTACGAGGCGTTGCGAAATATCAAAACACGTGCTGATTACGATATTCTTTGATTGAAAACATCCAGTCCTTCAAATTCCAGTCTCGAAAGGTAGTTTTGTTACTTGAAAGATTTACAGAGAAAGTGCTCTTTCTCAACCGGTTGGTTTCTTAGCTCATCTCCCCATACAGCCCTTACATGTTATCATGTGTCGTTTGGTTGTTACCAAGACTAAAGGAAATGCTGTACCGTGCACATTGTCATGTTAATACATATTGATGATATGGATTGGTATTCTTTATAGTATTTTCTTTCCCAATCACTGATGTTACGTGGTTCATTAAAACAATCTGTGTTACCCATCCTCAACACTGTGTCACAATTTGTGTCACGATTGTAATTGTTACTATGTTACTATTCTTATATACACTTGTTAGGGTGATGAAGGAAAAAATTGAATTTCATTGATAACGTTTTAATTATGTATAATTATGGATGCAGTTATCAAAAAAAAAGTAGTATGATAAAATTTCTTAAATATAAGATATTAAAAAGTAACGATTATACCGATCATATGGTATTTTAAAATAAAACGTAAAACCTTGATACAGGCAACATATTTTAATTTCTCTGTTTCTCTGTATTTTGTTTAATTTCTTTATGTTTTTTATTATTATTATATATTTTTTTTTGCTTTGTTTTGTTTTTTAAATGATGAAAATCACAAAGTGTCATGCGAATGAACTATCAAACTGATTATTGCAAAACCCCGTCTAAGTGCCTATACTCCCTTGTATTGGCACTTACTATAAACCAACGTTCTTAACGTAGTCTCAGTGCCAAACATTCTTTCCGATGGCCAATCTACAATTGGTCAAATAGTTTTTCGTTAAATACGTTAAAACGTATTTTAGATCCATGATATGAATACATTTTCCCCTTGATTAAACTCTTGTGTCGTTCCTACGTTAAACATCTGGATTGTTTAATCACTCATTTCATCGTCGTCTCTATTACAAGCCCCCGCTTGGGCAAGAATAATAGCGATTTCCGTGTGACCACGAATTCTAGCGAAATCGAATGGAGTATAATCATCGTAAGATTTGGCATTGATGTTACATTCTTTTAGTGACAACAAATACCTCACCAGATCTATTCTTCCGTCGATGCATGCCAAATGCAAAATCGTCCTTCCGGTTTTACCGTCGCGAGCATTAACATTTGCTCTTTTTTCCATCAAGAGTTTAACGATGTCATAATAACCGCCTTCATAAGCGACATGCAAAACCGTCTTTCCATCATAATTGGCTATTTCGAGATCTTGTGGAATTTTTTGATATGGGATTTCATAATTAGTGTTCATCTTAGTTTCATGATATCTTACCGGTTCCAGTAACTTCTCAACAATGTTTCTGTAACCCCTTTCACACGCTACATGAAGAGGCGTTGCTCCTTTACGATCACGTGACACGATCTCGGCGCCACCTACCATAAGTCTTCTAACGATTTCAATTTGGTTCGTTATAACAGCTAGATATATCGGTGATTGGGACAATTTATTCATCATTGACAGTAATCTATGTGTCAGAGCTTCGTTAATTAGAGCTATTGCGAGATCCGTCTGAAGTAGAATGATTGCTGTGTGCAAATATGTGTCGCCATCTTTGTCCTGTTTGAATAAATTTTCTTGTGTCCATATGATCGGCATTTGTTCACTGGGCATCGCTATGGTGTCAATCAAAGCGGGTTTGGCATTTTGTTGACACATGTGACCCTCCTTTTCCTCTTCCATTCCAACGGAAGATAATCGATCACAAAGTTCATACATCGGCCCTCCGTTTACGTTTCGTTCACTAATCGAATATGAATCTATGGTCACGAGACTTCTCTGGTCTGTTTGTTTTAATGAAATGGCTGGGTCTATGTCTTCTTCACACGTAGCTCCCCCGTACTGATACAATGATTTACTAATGTTACCATTGACATGAATACCGCATCCATTAGGTTGGTAACTTGTGCTACTCGTGATATCAGATTGATTTGTATGTTCAACGACACCGTTGCCGTATTCCATTTCACCTTTCATATGCCCTGTCACTAATGCGAGACTGTTAGCAACTTTTCCGTTCAGTGGTCCAAATCTAGTTTTTTCTGTCTTGTGCTTGTTTTGACATGTCATCTTTATTTTATTTTTGCTGAAAAAATATTGCAAGCCTTTTTTAAAATTGCTATAGACTATAACTATTATCGAAGTGTAAATTTAGCCGGACTTGTTGAAGTGATGCTGTATTTTAACATATCCCCAAACAATCCCGCTTTTTTACGTCCCCTCAAGTAAAGATGTTTTTGAAAATTTCGGAAAACTGAGAAAGTGATTAGGACAACCAATTTTTACATTGTTTCTAGCAAAATTGACAGAGGTATGTGAAACTGTATCAACTTGAAATTATCGTCTTTCAATTTAGACAAGTCTTCACTTTCGCGATTTAGGTGTTGGTTTAACAGATAGACAGATAGATGGGTAAGAAGTTTTTTTTCTGGTATTAATTTCTTTAACAAAATGTCAAGGCCGATATACTCCTTCTACAAGAAACACCGACTTAAAAAACATCATTTTGACAGCCTTAATCTCTTAGTCATGCAAAATTAAGATGAATAAAAAGGGTATTAACACTACATGATACTTACGATTGTAAAGAAAAGTAATAACTTTAATATGTAAGAATGAATAAGAGTGGTTTAAATTGTGCTACGTTTATCATAGGTGATACTTGCTACTTTTATATAACCTCAATGCATCTATTTTTAGAAAATTGTGTCACCTATATCTTACATCTTTGGATAACCCATGGATTGTTTGTGACGTCTTTCTGATAGAAAATTTTAGAAAAAATAAAAATCGAACAGTCGCCTTTTCATCTTTATTTCATTATTCATTAATCTGTTTGGTTTTTGTTGTTGTTGTTGTTGTTTACAAATGATGCATATTGATATTTTAATTATTTTCTTTACTTTTCAATGGTTTCTCTTTTTACCGTCTCGTGATATAAAGAAAGTATTTACCTTTTAGGATAGAAAATATCGTGAATATTGAAGAAATTGCATGTTACAAACAATTTCTTCATTGTCCACAGTGTTTTCGGAAGTATTTTCTTGGTTGGCGTCAAAAAGCGGGATTGTGTGGGAATGGGTTAAACCACATGTAGATAGCATTTTAAAGATCATAGCATTTAAGTAGTTTCATTGAAAAGATTAAGAAACGTTTGGAAAGGGAAAAAATCTTGAAATGTGTAAGTGATTAGAATTTTGAGCACCTTCCTTCACAGCCCTAAATTCTGTTCCCTTTTGTTACACCCTTATAAGCCGTATCAAGAATACACATACGGCTCTTTTGTTCTGGTCCTTTCCTGTTTTGAAAAAATAAATAAATAAATAAATAAATAAACAGACCAGTCCAAATTCAAAAGTTTTGCAGACGACAATATAAAGTCGATTTTATCTAAAAAATAATCTTACAATGGGGTAGAAACATTGTTGGCAAAGGAGAAATTGCTTGCTTTTTTCTAAATGTTTTCTCACATATAAAAACACTTGGACGTAAAAATCAGGGATTAAACGGGAAAGTGTTAACGAGACCTTGCAGGTTTTTTTTTTTTTTTTTTTTACTCGAACCTGTATCACTCTACTTTTGGTGAAGTAAAGAGAAAATCTAAGATTTAATGCCCCCATCCCCCGAAAAAACTGTTTAAATTTAAGATAACACACCTAAATAAAGACAATGCGACCAAAGAAAGACCCGTTGATAAGACTGAAGTGTATAGAAATCCAGGTAAGATGGTTTTTTAGCTAGCAAAGCGTCAGCTTTGATAGCTTAAGTTAACAGACAAAATTTAAAGGTCTTCTCAAAGTTCAATGAGTGCAAACCGCCACTGGAGGCTTAACCGCTAAATATATTAAATGTCTACGCAATAAAAAGTAGTTCTTCAAAAGCGTGCTATAACACCCAATTTCTACTCGATCCCGCTTTTTAAAAAATCCCAAGAAAAAAGTTTTGGAAACATTGTGGACAATGAAGAAATTGCTTGAAAGCAATTTCTTCAGTGTCCACAATGTTTTCTACCCTACAAAAGACAGAGACGATCATTCAACAAAACCATGCTTTGCTAGCTTACAGTACTTTCAGTACTTTGATTAATGATTTGAAAGGCTCTATAGCACTCGCAGGGACACACTTTCTGACAAAATGGAATCCTGAAATCTTCGTCAAACTTGTTTAAAGAGCCCTCTATAAATCTTTTCAGAAAAGATAGCATCCCGCTATGAAAAGCTTAGCCGGACAGAAATGAAAATTAAGATTCAAAGTCATTTGATGTTGGCAACTATACACAATTCTAACGAACACTGCGGGCTTCCTTTTTGGTAAGAAATTGTCTCTCTACAAGAGCAATAGAACCTTTAATTTGTCATTTCTAGTCCAGAGAACCATTTACTCATCGACGAAACAATTAAATATCTTATAGGACAAAAATTTAGACCTGTCCGAATTCAAAGGTTTTGCAGACGTCAATTTAAAGTCAATTTTATTGGAAAAATTATCCTTTAATGGGGTAGAAAATATTGTGGGCAAAGAAGAAATTGCTAGTTACAAGCAATTTCTTCTTTTTCCAAACTGTTTTCTCAAGTATAAAACACTTGGACGTAAAAACCAGGGATTAAACAGGAAAGTGTTAACCAGACATTGCATGCCTAAAAGGTTTTTTTTTTCACTCGAACCTGTATCACTCTAATTAAATTTCAAAATCATTTGCTGTTGACAACTGTATCCAATTTTAACGAAAACTTTGGGATTCCTTTTTGGTAGGAAATTTTGTGTATAAAAGGGCAATAGAACCCTTAATTTGTCATTTCTAGTCCATAGAATCATTTACTCTTCGACGAAACAAATAACAATCTTATAGGACAAAACTTGTTGGGGAAAAAAGGGAGAAAAAATAACCTGCAAGAAGCATTTTCTTCTTTTCACAAAACGTTTTCGCTTTTTAGTCATTCTAATAAATTCAGAGAATTATTTATGCTGTTAAGTCAAGTTATAAAGAGTACCCCCTAACGATGAATCAAAATCAATCATTTGTCCCTACATATTTTGCAACATCTAATTTTTACCATTTGGTAGCTCACTGCTTTACCCTACCAGTGCAAATCCGGGACTTTCATCGCTTTGACTTATACTTGAGAAAACATTGTAGAAAAAGAAGCAATTTCTTCTTTTCACACAATATTTTCTACCACATAGGGTGGTTTCATTTCAAATTGCATCAATTTTCAATGTTGTCTGCAACCGCTTTCAATTTGGACTAGTCTAAAATATCACACACACACCCCCAAAAAATGCACACGAAAAATCGGGAAAGAGTTAATCACACCTGCATTTCTTTGGAGAACGAACAGACAGACAAAAACCATTGTTGTTTAGTGCATTTTAATCAATCATTTCAATATGCTTATGTCCCAAGTAAAAAAAATCTCAAAATTAGGCTCTGTTGTTAAGGCATTCCTGTAAGGGAATACTAAGAATACACTCTGAAAACAAAATGAAACTTACCTTTCCAACTAATGTTTAATGTCAACAGTTCAATGGTTTTTTCCTTGTTCGATGTTGATATCCTAGAAATAAGGATAGGTTAGAATTTTATATGGGCAAATGCAAATAATATGAATGCAACTCGTCAAGCGATAAGGGACTTATTTGGAAGTGCAAGGAGTATTAACTCCGGTCAGACTGCACTGTAAAAACAGGCTTACCGGAATCGAAAGCTTTTCACTCTTGGTAGATTTTCTAAATCAAAAAATGGTAAATCTACATAGAGATGCGTTTATTTTCAAACGATCAAACTATCATCTGTAGTTGACCTCTGCTTTATCTGGTTTTCACGATCTTCCCGGGTGGTTGATTTTCACGCGACGCGTCATATATTTATTTTGAAGAGAGATTCAGAATGCAGCATGTCGTAGTTTTCGCATTTCCCACACAGCACCTACTTTTCACACCCCTTCAAGATGATATAAAAAAAACATTTCGGAAAAGGAAGAAAGTTCTTTTAACAAATAACCTTTTTTTCGCGCAATGTTTTCGATGTCGTTTAGTACATACTTTTTCATTTTAAAGAGGCTCTGAACTGCTGTTTCCACATACATATGTACTTTGATAGGAAACAGTCCTTTGTCAGTCCCGATTAAGTGTACAGCATCTTTCAAAGGTTTCGTTGGAGCATAGAATCTAGTCTTACATATAGAATGTTCATTGGCCTTTAATTTATTACCAGGCAAGTGATATCATTAGCATCACCTATGTCTTACATCTCGGCTATCCTCAGCTATTTCACCTTGAACTGATCCACATTCGAAATGCTCAATGTCAGACTGGTCTTCCACCTTGTGAACCAGTCGTGATAAGGCCCCGGCTTCTAACAAAATAGTTCTACGGGATAACCGTTAGGCGTCTACCATAATACCAATATAGACTTTGGGCTACTATTTATTATATACTCATAGCAAACACTGTTCGCAAATGAAGCTAATGAGATTTTTATTTTAGACTTCAGAAGGGTACATCGGATTTTAGGAGTCATCCTAGTGCAGTACTTTACGCGAAAAAATAGTTTTCCCCTTGTGTGATCAAGACCAAGTTCATGGTTAAAGGTCTGGTTGAAAAGAAGGATTTGTTAAAACAAACTTTTTTTTTAAATCTTAGCCTTCCATATTTTTCTTTAAAAAAAACACTGGTGGTCAGAATAAGAGAGATTTAAAGGATCATGCGAAATATTTGCAATATATAAAGCGTTGCATAAGTAGCTTTTTTAATCAGTGTTACTAGGGATTGCGCAATCTCAAAAATCGAAAATATCCGTACTATTCATGCACAACCTTAAGGATATGCTAAAAACTTTAAGAATGATATCATTTATAGTTTTTGTTGTTGTTGTTTTCAGAATGAATTCTTTTAAGTTATAAGTTTTTAAGAAGACCAGATCTGATTGATAAGAATGGAAGGTATTGTGGAAAATGATGTAATTGCTTGATACAAGCAATTTCTTCATTATTCAGAATGTTTTCTACCCCAAAACGCACAAAGTTTTAGAATTTCTAAAATGTTGACGCCTTGTAATGCGTAAAGTACTATTTCTACTCAAAGAATGAAAACACCCATTACTAATATATATATATATATATATATATATATATATATATACTTCCTTTGGTATACCACAAAGATACTGTAATATATAAATACATTTCCCTTGGTATACCGCAATGATAGATAAGACATTCTTTTAGACCTTTACCACTCTGTTCCACATAGCAATATATTTCTTCATATCCCACAATGCTTTCTATAATTACAATATGCTTCCTATTTTTTACCAATCTGAAATTTTTGACGTCTGGTAGGATATCAAACCAAACTTATGTTAGTGATGGAAAACCCTTGCTAACGTTTGTTAACCCATTCCAACAAATTGACGCTTTTTGAGGCCCCTCAAAAAAAGCTTTTGAATACATAATGTAAAATAAAGAAATTGCTTTTAACAAGCAATTTCTTCATTTCACAAAATGTTTTCTTCACAGAAAGTTTTAAAAAAATCTAAAATTTCATAAACTTTAAAGTTGTCTGCAACTCCTTTCAATCTGGACCAGTCTAAAGTTTTGCACTCTGTTGATGGGTTTAATAGTACCCGGCTTTCCTGACGCCCATTTCTATTTCATCTGAGCACGAAGTCTGTCGTCCATCTGTGCGCCTATCCGTCCCTAAACAGTTCAAGAAACCGTCTTCACCGAACCAGTCAATGGATTTCAAACAAATTTTGTTATGCTTTTCAAATACTCCCGTGAACTCTTGTGTTCATTGCAACAGAAAAAAATATTTCGAAAACCTTTTAGTCCTAGATAAGTAGGACAAAAGCTTTAAAATTTGGTCTGGAAGTGGTTTCTTCGTCATCTACAGCGGGAAATGAGGTTTAAAGGTATCAAAGCATATTACGCTCTGTTTAAGCTCATTTAAGAAGCAAAGAGAACATTTTTTTTGTTTGTTTTCATGGAGGTATGAAACGAGAAAAACTGATGACACTGTATCAGTACGCGATGCGGATTCATACATACAAAGCGAATTAAATGCGAATGTTTTACTGATTCTGAGACATTATTATGGAACTATATATTTTGAGGGCATGCATACAAAATACCTGCGTACTCAAAATCGTTTTTGTTTGGGATATGAAACTAATTTTCAGCCAACCAGAACGTTCGTTTATGTTAAACGAAACCAAAAATTATCGAGTCCTCGTTGTACATTTAAGAGATCATTTGTTTTAACGTTGCACTCTTAAAGAATTACATAAATGATTACAAAAATGAGATTCACAACTATTTAAGCAGAAGTAGGGCCAGTGCATGACATTTCCAACCATTTCACCTGGGCGCCAAGTAAAGACTCAGATCAGCCTGTGCATTCAAACAGTCTGATCAGAGGCTTTACTATGCGCTTTTTAGATCGATATTGCTCGAAAATCCTGTAGACATAATTTAGATTTCTACATGCACTGTTTGGCTGTCCAGGATGCAAACTTTGTGCAGTTTACTCTCATTTGAACTGGCTGAAAGTATCTAGCATAGGTTCATTTCGTCGTTGAGCGAGCAAAAAGTCGTAAATACAGCTTGAATAAAGCTGTATTTACGACATTATACTCGCCCGACGATGATTTGTGCCTTTCCCCCAAGGAGAAAACATTCATTTCTAGTTTGACGAATAATTTATGTTACTAAACTTATGCTAAAGCCATTTACCTTTAACGTGAAATGAGAATAAAGCGTTACCGGTCGCGCTATTTGCAATACTTTTTAAGCCTACTTACTTTTTCCACAAGGTATACTCCTTTCAAATCCATATCATTTTTTAAATTTTGACACCTAAAGACAAAAGGCATGAAAATTTGTTGTTCGGGTACCTATACGTTTCTGCAAATCTGTGCTTGAGTAGTTTTAAACTAGATTAACAAAACATTCCATCTTAAGGACTAAAACTCTTCATATTTTCCACAAAATATATTTCATTTACATGCACCACCAAAACTAATGTTGATTAAATTCATCAAATCGCTTTGACGAGGTTAACATAAGACAATGAATATTGTAATTTGTATTGTCTTACATCAGGTTTTCATGAATAAAAAGAAAACCCAAAAATCACAAATAATATAAGATGAAATAATTGCAGTGGTAAGTAGATCATCTCTTTTTTTCCATTATGTGAACTAAAACTGTTATGAATTGCGTCGCAAGACTTGATTTCTAATTTGAAGCTAACTAATATTTTCTTGTTTGTTTGTTGGTGTGTTTGTTGGCTTATTTGTTTGTTTGCGACCACATAATCATATTTGAGTTTATACAAAAAAAAAATGACGTATACCACGACATTGTTTGAATATTTTCTGTTAAAGATATCTTTGTTTCACAACAGTTTGAAATTGATCCTCTCTTTGTTTATTTATTCTTTTCTTTTAGAATTGTTTCAACCCTTTCCTGTTTTTAAAAAAAATAGACCGATCCAAATTCAAAGGTTTTACAGATAAAGTTTAAAATGGATTTAGTTTGAAAAAAAAACACACAAAAAAACCCCATTCACTAGGTAGAAAATATAGTGGAAAAAGAAGTAAATGCTTGCGACAAGCAATTTCTTCCTTTTTCTACAATGTTTATTCGAAAACTAGGGATTGAACAAGAAAGGGTGAAAATACATTTGTTGATTAAGAATCAGAGTTAAGAAATTCAGAAAATGAGAGACCTAATATTTCAAAGATGACCCAATTTTGGATTACTGTCGTTTTTTGCAATCTTAAAAGTGTTCGGATTCGCTCAGCAATTTAAACCATTATCCAAACCATTACCAAACGAAAATAATTTAGACTGAAGTTGAAGATGACGATGCAATATGTGTGTAGATTGGAATATAAGTACTAGATATAGGATAGAAGATATTAAGAGAAATTGCTACACTATTCCAATACTATTTTCCTGAGCATACGTATTCGGGGGTGTAAAAAGGAGGGATTGTCTTGGAATAGGTTTAATTACCATTCCTTCAATTGAAATAACGCCCTCTTTTCCACTTTCCACACCATTTCAATCTCCTCTCTGTGTCTTAAGAATGATCTTCTACAGTATTTGACTGTTTTTTGTATTCGTCTCTGGTTTTACGCCTGAAAATAAGTTTAAATGTGGCTTACGTCAGATTTTGAACAAAAGTTTTTGTTCTCTCATTCTTTTTTTTTTTTTTTTTTTTTTTTTCACTTGTTTCACTGAAAGTATCCAACATGGGAAGAATACGCGTTTTAGTAGAAAAAAATAATTTCGATAATGAAGGTATCGATACACTGGAGACTAATTTTGGAACCAAATTAATGCTTAAGGCACAATTAAAACCAGCATCTACTTCTCAAGCGTTAAGTGACTACATGGGAAAAGCGATAAAATCATTGAAGAAAATCCGACGCAAATCATCGTTGAAATACAGCGGATAAAACAGATCAAAAAAGATTAAATCATCTGTATTTAATAAGATGACGGAATTTTCGGATTGCTGTAATTACGCAAACTACGCAGGTTTTGAACTACCTCATTATTTAAGATATTGTATCATTTCTTTATTTAACCACTTGTGTTACCACATATGAGATTTTACAAAGAAGATATCCTACTAACAAAATTATTTCGAACCAGCCCACCTATTTAAGTAGAGACCAGTATCGAGACTCTACATAAGTCGACATTTTTATGAAGCATTTTGGTTTTGCGACTTAAACCTCGTAACTACAGCTTGAATAAGCTGTAGTTACGACGTTTATGTCGCCAACCAAGAATTTAACTTTTTGAAACATTTTACTGGTCATAGTTTTTTTTAAAAAAACAACCGTTTTACATCGAAAGGGGAACTTCCTGTCGAAGTCAGTAGGCAGGGCCACCGGAGTCAGTAGGCGGGGTCAGCGATCCGCCATTTAAAAAAATTATCACGCACTTTGATATTTTTATGGGATTTTTCGCCGTTTTGATCATTCTCTCGGCGATATCTTCACTTATAAACGCTTATCCTGGGTTTCAACAGTACACGATGGAAAATATAATCAGACTTTCTCTAAAAGTACTGAGGCGGTTCAAGTAACTAGGATTTGTTTGTCCAATATTGCTTAGACTTTACTAATGGTTTTTTAACCGTTCTTTGTGTTACAATAAGTATAAGCCTGTGGAGCAATAGTGGTGATGGAGACCCTCTTAGTCTTTCTCTGCATGCACTTTTGAGTAACATCTGCCGGTGAATAGTGCATGCCTTAGACAGTTTTGTCATTCCACCAAAATGCATAATATCTACATAAATGCTTGGAGCGTCTGAAATCAATATTGTGAACTAAAAGTATTTAGATGTCCCGGGTTTTATCAAACTGAGAGGTCTCAGTCTCGATATTTAAAGCTAACTTCTGAATAAGATGATTGCTATTCTTTATTGAATTAAACGCAATCATTTGACCCATAACCTCACAACTTCTCCTCTTTACGCCCAACAAGAAAAAAGCCTTAAAAAACATTGTTGAAAATGAAGAAATTGCTTGTATCAAGCACTTTCTTCATTATCTACAATGTTTCTACTCAAAAAAGGTTTACAAAATAAAAAAAATTAAAATGTCGTCTAAAGCTTCTTTTATTTTAGACCAGTCTAAAATTTTGTTGTTTATGAATAATTTCTGTTTAGTTTCGTCTATCAAAAACGAGCGTTCTGATTGGTCGAAAACAATATGAATACTTCCATTGACAAAATATTGAGTGCGCAGCTATTTTGTATCTTTACGCAAAAAAGTTCCATAAAATTTGTATCATAATGTGTAAAAATATTTCCTTTTTTCGCTCGATGCTATCAAATTTTAAGGAATTAAGAGAATATTTTTTGTTTTCATGGAGGTATGAACCAAAAAACCTAATCACACTTATGCATGGAACCGCTTCGCGTATTCATACAGTGTGATTATAGTTTTTCGGTTAATACCTCCATGAAAACAAAAAAAAAAAATATTCTAGTTATCTCTTAAATGTTTGAAATGTAGAATTTAAAAAAGAGGGGGAACAGGAGAAGTTTCGTATTAGGACATAAGGAATATAATGCGCTTAGTCTAAACCTATAGGGTTATGCGCTTAAATACCTTTATTTATTCAGGTTGATACGAACAGAAAAAACAACAATATCTAGTTCGTTTTTATAACACTTTTTATCATCAACAAATAATTCATAACAATCTTTGTAAATAATGTAAAAAAAATGCGAAGCTATAAAATCATTTACAATAAAACGTATATCAAAATCATCATTTTTGTCATGAACAATAAAAATCGACTTATGTAATTAATGACGTACATTTGTTGTCATGGCTTTAATTCGACTTATCAACAGTGTATCATGATATGGCGCCTGAGTGAAATAGACGATAATTTGGACCTTTCAAGACAAGTTGCAAATGATGATTCAAATAACAATAGCCAAATATGGTTTGTTCGCTCCACTAACACGTTTAAATCAGCAAATGAAGAGCCTATTCAGAATTGGTCAACCACGGCTGTCAATAAAATAATGAGTCGACCAATGAATTCATTCATTTATACTGGAAATTAAACTTGGTCTCCGACCCTGACCGCCTTTTACGCGAAGCATTATTGCTGGTTTGGGGACTCAAAAGTCGTAAATACTGCTTATTCAAGCCATAGCTACGACGTTTAAGTCACCAACAAACTATTCTCCTTTTTTGGTACATGCTACTGACCATGAATTTTGCAAAATGACGCTTTCAAATATCGGAGTCAATGGGTGGGACCCACTGGAGTACATGGGCGGGGCTAGCTGTTGGTATATTGATGGATACATCTTTTAAGGGACGTCCACCCATCATTCCTACAGTAATTTAGAAATAGAGAAAGGTTCATTCCAGAAAAGCACATATTTATAATATATCAATTTGGTACAAGTAGAGAATGATAAGGCCCTCCCCTCAAAAGCGACATTTATCACACACACAAAAATATTAATGAAAAAAATCAATATAACTGAGAAAGAATGTCGCTTTGATATTTCTTTTTAATCCATCCTTTAGTTTTTAAGCAGTATTAAAAGAAAAACTAGAGGACTCTGTTGGCAAAAAGCCACTCACCTGAATCTCATACTGTAAAAGAAAATGCAACTGGAGCCAAATAATTATAACCAGTTTCATAAAGATTGAGCGAGAATTGTGGCCTAAAGAGTGCAAGCAATGAAATTGTCACTATGACTTCCCTGTTTTGCAATAGAACCTCCCATTTTCCATAGGGTTCTTCATTAAAATCTAGCAATTATAGAGATTTGGCCAAAATTGTGGCATCTAGATTGAAAACAAAGAAATTGTCACCAAGGCCACTTTTCCCGTGTTTTCCAATAGAACCTTCCCAGTAAATAGGGATCTTTCCTATGACTTAACAATTACTCTGACAAAGTCTCGTGAAGATTGAGTCACGACGGTGGCCTCTAAAGTGTAAACAATTATATTGATGACGCCGCACGACGGACGACGGTCATTCAAGGACCACAAAAGCTCACCTGGAACACGTTGTGCTCAGGTGATTTAAAAACGAAACGGACGTACGATAGACACCATACCATGACGATACTCCCGCTGGCTGTGTCAGCAGAGCTAAAGATCATACAAAGAATCGTACCCGTATGAAATGCATTATAACTTCACGATTAAGAAACAGTAACAAAAAAGCTGATCAAGATGATTAACTACATAATTCTACATGAATGACTTAAAGAACAAATTCGGCGGATCGGGTATACCGATTTTCCGAAAACCGACCCAGCAATCAAATAATTCATAAAGATCGGACACTTTGAAATTTGACATATATGTTTGGTATTTTTGTTGATTTGGCGATCAAGCGACTACGACGTTTAGGTCGCCCAGGAACCAGGATCGCCTTTTTCGCCTTTTAATACCTAAATCGAACTTCCTGATGGAGTTAATTGTCGAAACCATCGATCCGTCAACTGAAAGGTCGTGGATTGACTCATTAGTATGATATCAAATTAAAAATCTGTTGTCGCCTTTTTTTAGTGAACACATTTAGATTATTTAATCACTCATGTCATCGTCGTCTCTATTACAAGCCCCCGCTTGTGCAAGAATAATAGCTATTTCCGTGTGGCCACGAATTCTGGCGAAATCAAATGGTGTATAATCGTCGTAAGATTTGGCATTGATGTTACATTCTTTAAGTGACAACAAATATCTGACCAGATCTATTCTTCCGTCGAGGCATGCCAAATGCAAAATCGTCCTTCCGGTTTTACCGTCGCGAGCATTAACATTTGCTCTTTTTTCTATTAAAAGCTCAACGATGTCATAATGGCCGCCTTCATAAGCGACATGTAAAACCGTCTTTCCATCGTAATTGGCAATTTCGAGATCTTGTGGAATTTTTTGATATGGGATTTCATAATTAGTGTTCATCTTAGTTTCATGATATCTTACTGGTTCCAGTAACTTCTCAACAATGTTTCTGTACCCCTTTTCACACGCTACATGAAGAGGCGTTGCTCCTTTACGATCACGTGACACGATCTCGGCGCCACCTACCATGAGTCTTCTAACAATTTCAATTTGGTTCGTTAAAACGGCTAAATATATCGGTGATTGAGACAATTTATTCATCAACGACAGTAATCTATATGTCGGAGCTGCGTTTATTAGAGCTATTGCGAGATCCATCTGAACTAGAATGATTGCTGTGTGCAGATATGTGTCGCCATCTTTGTCTTGTTTGAACAGATTTTCTTGTGTCCACATGATCGGCATTTGTTCTCTAGGCATCGCTATACTGTCATCGAATGAAGTTTGTACAATTTGTTGACACATGTGATCCTCTTTTTCATCTTCCATGCCAACGGAAGATAATCGATCACAAAGTTCATACATCGGCTCTCCATTAATGTTTCGTTCACTAACCGGAGATGGTTCTGTGGTCACGTGTCTAGCGTATTCTGTTTGTTTTAATGAAACTATTTGGTCTATATCGCCGTTATTGTCAGTATGTTTAAAACAATTCACGGATAAATCGGTGTCGGTTCCGTTAGCATAAGAGCCGTATCCGTTTGTATAGATTCCGGCACCATTTGTGAGACCATTTTGATGTGTGAGACTATAAACGCCATTGTAGTGTTCCGTTTCACCGTTGGTTTCACTTATTTCGTTCGCCTGATCGAGGCGACCATTGATCATTTTCCCGTACATCTCTCCGAGTCCGGTCTCAATTTTGGATACCTTTTGCTTATGTTGGCCTGTCATGATCTTTTTCTCTGTAGCTGTAATGAAACAAAAATCATCTTTATGATTAACCATTTCATAGTTTACAAAATTTTACACTCGTCCAAATTCAAAGAACTTGCAGACGACAATTAACAGTGAGTACAATATGAAAAGTAACAAAGCCAAAGAGTAGAAAATATTGTTACAAGCAATTTCTTCTTATTCCGCAATGTTTTCTGAAGTATAAAATCACAGGGACCTAGAATCCAGGATTGTACAGGAAATGGTTCAAGCGATCTTATGGTAAAAAATACAGAAGACTTAAATCTAGTTGGTAAAAAATAGCCCTAAGCTTATGTTGCAGATTACATGAATATTTAGCTTAATGTAGTAGTCCACTTTTATTATTATATACTTATAGTATATATGTTTTCTCTTTAACAAGAAGGAAGCATTATGAAGTTTTCTTTCTCCAAACATTACACTTATTCACTATATAAACTTTTTGAGAATCGCCTATAATCCTAAAATTATTTCCCAGTCCTTCCTTGAATTAAATTCTTCATTATTCAAACAGTTTACAAATTAATTCTTCTCAAGTAAGACATTTTGAAAGGAACAAGACGAAATTTTGGAAAAGTACGAACAAAAAAATGTGTCCGTAATCTGAAGAAGAGATTTATTTCGTTTTTCACATATTTTACTCGTCTAGATTCAGACTATCTGAAGAGAGCATGCCGCACAGGTTTACCGGGATCGACATATTTCATACTTCACATGAGATCCGTTTTTGCTCTACGAACCACATCAAAAGATATAAAAATAGTTAAAATAGGTAATATTTTTGTTTATTAATAAGTTGTGCATAATACTTCGAAAAGGGACATTTCCCCCAATGCGACTTTGTTTTTTTTTTTTTTTTTTGCTTGAATGGGTTTTGCGGCTTGAACACCTACCAATAGATTCCTGGTATTCCTCACACCAGTTCTACCACAACACCCTTTCCTAGCCCAGCCTCTGATGGCTGATATCCCACTTAGGTTTTCGATTATCCACCCATTAGCGGGAGACAAATGTCGGAAAAGGTTCTTTCCGCGACCGTGGATCGATCCCTGGACCTCAGGGAAAGTCGATACGGTGTGGTTTTACCCTTTTTGAAAATATCTAAATATTTAAGATTAGACCTCTAATACTATTTTCGTGCTGCCTGTTACTTTTAGAAATACAGATATTTAACCCATTACCACACGGCAAAATTTTAGACTGGTCCAAATTGAAAGAAGCTGCAGACGACAATTTCAAATTGATGGAATTTTGAATTTTTTCGTCTTTTTGGATAGAAAATATTGTGGTTAATGAAGAAATTGCCTGATACAAGCAATTTCTTTATTATCCACAATGTTTTCCAAAGTTTATTTCTTGAGGGGCGTAAAAAGGAGGGATTGAGTTGAAATGGGTTAAACGATTTAACAAATATGATTACGATAAGAATTGTTGAATCAGCATTAATTTCACTCAGTTAGTTTCAAATGCATTGTAAAAAAATAGTTTTGTTTTTAAGTTTAAAATGTACGGTAAAAAACAGAAGTTTTGCTTTATGTATCTATAATTCATAAGTTTGAGGAAAAGTATAATATTGTCGTATCATACCGCGACCTGATGTATTTGAATATTTTAATATCACTAAACGTACTTCTTCGTAACTGGGACGTTTATATACTGATCGATCTATTTATAGACTGACGTAATATGATTGGGGCAAATTCTAGAACGCCCAAGATATGATGACTAATTGTTTACAAATGTGATGGAAACTTTGTTGGTGTTTAAATCCTTCGAGATATTGTTTGTGGTATATCTGGATTTGGTAATATATATAGGTTTTTTTTAAATTAAACTATTAATACATTTATTTATTATTTATTTATCTTTTTTTTTTGAAAAATTAGACTAAGAATAATAATCAATAGTTGTATTGATAATGATAAAAATAATGATGATTGTAAACCTTTCAGACTTTAACTCGGCTATTAAACCATTATCATTTACGCCCCCCCCCCTTAAAAAAAGCTTTAGAAAACATAGAGGAAAATGATTGATTTCTTTATAAAGAGCATTATTTTTTCATTTTCTGCAATGTTTTCTGCCCTATAAAGCAAAACAATTTGGATTCTATGAATTCACTATGAATTCAAACTTGTTGTCGGCAACTTTTTAAATTCGGACCATCTAAAATTTGATCGCCTGGTAATTGGCTAAATGGTTTGGGGTTTTGTAAATGGTAAATTCTCTCTAAAAAAAATATTTTCTACATGTATCTAACACCCAGTTATTTATACAGGGGCGCTTTTTGAAAAAAAATCCTTATCCGCCGATAGTGTCACATAAGGTAGTCGAATATGACGTCATTATTATTCTGTAGACGACGTCATACTGTCAATAAACGTTAACTGAAGGGTAAAGAAGAATGGAAATGCACGTAGAAATACAGATTTGTTTTATCATTTAATCGATTTTTTTTAATGTAGGTAAATAATAAATGAAATATTGATTTACTAATTTTACTAATTTTCACTGCTGGGAAAATTTGATATTACACTCGACCTTCGGTCTCGTGAAGTTTCAAAATTTTCCCCCTAAACTCAAAGCAAATACAAGATGTTGTATCGCTACCGTAACATAATATTACCTATTGAAACTCTTGAAACTTGTCTCGTTGTACAATTCTTATGTGTACCAACAAAACGGGATTTAACTGACGGATCGCTCGTTCAATAAAGGAAAAAAAGAAACACCCTAAAAAATTCACCAATCATATCATTCAATTAGAACGAAAGAAAAATTGAACTACAATGTTTATATTAATCACTTTTATTAGTAGAGCTACTGACACGTCTTATATGATGTATCTACGACGTTTGGGTCGCCAATCAACGATTAACCCTTCGTTTCATGTATTTCAAACTAATCATGTAATGTTGTTTATAACCTCAGAAATACTGCCATGTCGGAGGTCAGAAGACATGGCCAGCGATCCATCGATTGACCAATCGCGGCTGTCAATCAAATAATCAGTCGACCTATGAAATCGTTCATTTAGACTGGAAGTTCAGTTTGAACTCCAAAATTGGCCGCCATATTGGTGAATCATTTTTGTTGGTTTTACGACTTGAACGTCGTAACTACAGCTTATTCAAGCTGTAGTTACGACGTCTATGTCACCAACCAACCATTGAACTTTTTTGTTACATGCTACTGGCCATACATCTTGCAAAATAACGCCGCTTAAAATCGAAGCGGGGCTTCCTTTCGGAGTCAGTAGGCGTGGCCAAAGGGTAAGTGGGCTGGGCCAGCGATAGGTCAGTTGGCCAATAGCTTTTTTACACATGTTTATCTATTGTATTCTTTGTCGTAGAGTGTTCGAAAATCATGGTACACCTCGAGAAGTCCTTTTTACCGGATTTTCGTGTTGTTGTTGTTGTTGTTGTTGTTGTTTCAATTCGTTTTAAGTTTATGTCAAATCCGTTACCACACAATCATCTCCCGTTGAGACTATTTTCAAAAATTATTACAGTAAGGTACGGGAAACATAAACATAATAAAAGGAGAAATTTATCTAAATAAGCAATTTTCCCATTTATCACAACGTTTTAAGCCTTGTATAGTAATTATGTTTCCGTTTGTTCATAGTTTGAATAACCATCACGAAGTTTTCCAGATTTAAGTAATCTAATTTTTTACATTTTTTTCGAAAAAGAGTTGTATTTTTTTAATTTAAGAAGACAATATTACACTGATAAATGGTATCAAAATAATGACAATAAAGTTAGACAACTCCATTCAGATGGTTTAACCCATTCCAACTCAAGCCCTCCTTTTTACGCCCCTCAAGAAAAAAGCTTTGGAAAACATTGTGGACAATGAAGAAATTGCTTGTATCAAGCAATTTCTTCATTATCCACAATGTTTTCTACCCCAAAATACTGGCAAATTTAAAATTCCATGAAATTTAAATTGTCGTCTGCAGCTTCTTTCAATTTGGACCAGTCTAAAATTTTCTTGTATAGGAATGGTTTAAAAGTATTTATTTTAGTATAAAAAGTGCTTTATCGGTCTACCTTTAAACTTCCTTCATTCTATCCGTTCGATAAACAGCTGTTTGGTTAACGTTTGACTCTCCGTTTTATACTCACTCGAAATCAGTGTGGGAAGACCACGCCCATGTTATTAAGTGCATTATTTGTACTTTTCGAAATGTTCGTTTAAAAAATGCATGTCGCCCATTTGGGAATTTCGATAATCAGATAAAATGTGACTCATCAAGCAAAAAAAGGACCATTTAGGATTCGTGATGAGTTTGGGTCCAGGTCAGATTGCACAATTCGTGCAGTATCGTAACATTGAATCTAGATAAATTGTTATTTACCTAAAACTGACGGCTCGCGGCTATCAATTAACCCATTCCCTCACAACAGAATTTTAGACTGGTCCAATTTGAAAGAAGCTGCAGAACACAGTTGATAGTTGCTGTAATGTTAAATCTATCCGTCTTTTTGGGGTAGAAAACATTGTGGATAATGAAGTAATTGCTTAATACAAGCAATTACTTCATTTTCCACAATGTTTTTAAACCCTTTTTCTTGAGGGACGAACAAAGGAGGGAATGTATTGGACCATAAGCTTTACAAGATAACGCCGTTTATTATCTAGGTTTAACTTCCTGTCGGAGTCAGTGGGCGGGGCCAGTGGAGTCAGTGGGTTGGGTCAGCGATCCGTGAATTAACTCCGGTTATAACGATAGTGAGGGGATCGATGGAAAAAATATCGTTTTAACAATATATCACTTCAACCGATGAATATTAGTTTAAAAAGACCTCTTTAAAACCACGAAGTATACACCGTTTTCAGCGATATATGGTGTTAGCCGATGAGTATTCGCATTAAAAGACCCCAATGAAACCATGAAATATACTTCGTTGGTGTTAAGCGATAAAGTAAAAGGCGGATTTTAATGTATTATGATAACCTGAGAATGGCCATTCTTCCATAACAGAGAGTATAAATCAATAAATATGTAAATAGGATAAAAGATAAAAATAAATGGATACTAGTTAGTTAAAAACTAAATCAAGTGCTGCATAGAAAATAATACAATAAGTAAAACTCATTACACCCTTTCCAGACTTTTGTTTGTTCAATACGTAAGTAGACGGGTGTTTTAGCATATCAGATTGGCCTGTACAATTAGGGCGGACGTTTACCACCCATCGATTTATTGACGCCCTAATCTTAATTCCCAAATGACTTATCGCAAATAAATAATGGGGAAAAAGGTTCGAGTCGCAAATAAATAGATGAAAAAAAAGGTTCGAGTACCTTGGTTCCTCAATACATGTAGTATATTCAACCTATTTACACACAGCCCCACCCTCTTTACGACCCTCAAGAAAATAGTTCTGGAAAACAATGTGGAAAATGAAGAAATTGCTTGTAACAAGCAATTTCTGCATTTTCCGCATTGTTTTCTAACCAATGAGACAAAGATTTTTTTAAAAATTCCATCACTTGAAATTGTCGTCTGCAACTTTTTTCAACATGGACCAGTCTCAAATTTTCGCGAAATACGCGAACTTTACAGAAAGAGATAGTAGCCAAAGTTGTTGTAATAATTTTAGTAGAGATTACGATAATTGTAGCAGAGGTAACAAGAGTACTAGAAGGAGCAATAGTTCTCGAATTATTACTAGTAAAGAAGTAGTAACGCAACTCGAGATTTTATTGGTTAATAGATACGGTAAATCTTGTGTTAAGCGACCACTCATGGTACGACAAAAAAGTGGTCCCTTAAGAAAATGGTCGCTTTTTGCACATTTCTGTGAAATATATGAAGAATTGAATCGCTAGCTTGCATAAATTATTACAGAATTCTCTCTAAATCTTTTGTTGTTCGAACTCATTAGAATTATCTCAGTGAGACGATTCTAATGAGTTCCAGCAACATTTGACTTTTTTTAATGATATGCGCTTAACAAATACGACCACCTCGTACGTGAGCTATGATTTTTAAAAGTGAAATTTGATTGCGGTCGCTTAATACAAGTTGTCGCTTAATACAAGTGGTCGCTTAATACAAGTGGTTGCTCGAGCAAGTTTGACTGCAGTGATAGTTCTAGAAACACAGGTAGTATATGAGTATTAATCGTTCTAGAAATATTAGTGGTATAACCCTTTCCCTTTTTTTGAAAATTTAGACTAGTCCAAATTGAAAGAGATTGCAGACGACAATGAAAACTGGATGCAATTTGAAATGAAACCATCCCATATGGTAGAAAATATTGTTGCAAAAGGAGAAATTGCTTGTTACAAGCAATTTCTTCTTTTTCCACAATGTTTCCTTGAGTATAAAATCACAGGAACGTAAAATCCCGTATTTGAACAGGAAAGGGTTAATTAAAGATAGTAGGGGTAAACTAGTTGAAGTAGGTGTGAATAGAGTAATAAACGTGGCAATTGTTCTTCGTGTATTGGTAGTAAGGGAGCAGGAACACAGTTCAAGATTTTTATTCGTAGTTCAAGAAACACAAATAGTATGGGAGAAGTCATAAAGTCCAATGATAAGTGGTAGTATAAAAGTTCTAGAACTATTAATGGCATAGATGTAGTGATAGTTCTAGAATTGTTGTTGGTATAGATTGTAATAATAGGTCTAGAATTATTGGTGGTATAGATGTAAAAATAGTTCTAGAATAATTGGTGATATAGATGTAGTAATAGCTATAGAATTATTGGTTGTATAGATGTAAAAATAGTTATAGAATTATTAGAGATATAGATGTGGTATTAGTTATAGAGTTACTGGTGGTGTAGATTGCAATAATAGCTTTAGAATTATTAGCGGCATTGGTGTAGTAATAGTATTTATATTTTTGGTGGTATATGTGTAGTAATAGTTGTTGAATTATTGGTGGTATAGGAGTAGTAATAGTTCTATAATTGTTTTCGGTATAGGGGTAGTAATAGGGTTCAAGAACTAGTGGTAATAGAAAAGAAGAAATAGTTCTAGAATAAATGGTTGTAAGGAGTATATTTGAGCGCATGCGTGGCATTTCCAACCATTAAACATGTGCGCCAAGTAAAGACTCAGATAAGCCTCTGCATCCACACAGTCTGATCAGAGTCTTCACTCTGCGCTCTGTAGATAGATACTGACCCAAAGCTTCTTTAAACAATCAGCAATATTCTAATTGCCCCGAATGGCTGTCCAGGGTGCTCAATTTGTGCGAGTCACGCACATGCGAAATGGTTGGAAATGTCACGCATAGGCTCATTTATGAAATATTATCCAAGAAACCCTTCCTCAATGACGCTACTTTATGACGCTGTTTTTATGTCGCCTGATTATTGTTACGCCCCTCGACAAAGAAGCTTTGGAAACTATACACTATATTATAAACCTTTCCGTCAACTAGAACTTGTCGTCTACAACGTCTCTGAATTCGGACCAGTCTTAAATTTTGTCGTCTGGTAATGGGTTAATTGTGGCGAGATATCTTTCTTCGGAAACTTTACACTCGTTCAGAGTTAATCATGAATGTCCCTTTAAATCTATTTTTGATAAAGCTCCAACCGCACTTCCTTCCTCTGACTATAGTATTGTACTTTGTCTTAAGTACAGTATTAGATAGGGACTAACCAATGTAACTAATATCTAAAGGCTACACTTCGCGAAAAACGACCTTCTTTTTTCTTATTCATTAATGGAACATGGCGCCGCTTTGAACATAATTGTGTGCTTCCTTGCTACAAATAGCAGTATGCTAAACCCATTACCGGACGACAAATTTTAGACTGGTATAAATTGAAAGATGTTGCACACGACTATTTAAAGTTGATAAAATTTTAGATATTGTCACTTTTCTGGGTAGAAAACATTGTGTAAAATGAAAAAAATGCTTATTGCAATCAATTTCTTATTTTTCCACGATTGGTCCAAAGTTTTTCCTTGGGCGCGTCAGAATGCGTCATCATATGAGAATGCATTATCCCACACAACAAAATTTTAGACCAGTCCAAATTGAAAGGAGCTGCAGACAACAATTTCAAGCTGATGTAATTTTATTTTTTTTTTCGTCTTTTTGGGTAGAAAACATTGTGGATAATGAAGAAATTGCTTGGTACAAGCAATTTCTTCATTTTACACAATGTTTTCCGAAGCTCTTTAATTGCGGGGCGTAAAAAGGAGGGCTTGAGTTGGAATGGGTTAAAGGCCAAAAAGGGTAGACAACATTATGAGAAATGAAAAAAATGATCATTACAACCAATCTGCCTCTTTTCTCACAATGCTTTCTACATCTACTTTTCTTGATTAGTGTAAAAACGCAGTTTATGTGGGATTAGGTAAGTAAGGAAGAAAGTGTACCCATTTACGACTTCTGTATGGAATTTTGGTGATAAACTTGAAAAGATTTCGATTAGAGCCTTTCATTTTGATTGATTGATTGAATGGGATTTAACATCACTTTTAATAGTTTTTCAGTCATATCGCGGTGGCTGGATCACCAAACCATGGATTCCTGGTATTTCTCACACCAGTACTACCACTACATCATTTCTGAGTCTACAGCTGCTCACCCGAGACAAATGTCGGAAAGGATGCTTGCCGCGGCCGGGGATCGAACCTGGGATCACATGTCTAGGCGTCCTGCGCGCTACCACTGAGCTATGGCTGTGCCCCCTTTCATTCAGAATCGCCACAGTTTCCAAATTGTAGTCAGGCAGACATGTGGGAGATTGGAAGGGGGTTGATACTTTTTCGCCCCGTCTGTTTTGCTCATTCCAACACAACGAAATCTTAAGATTGAAAAGACGCTACAAATGTCAATTACAAGTTGATGTTTTTTTTTTTTTATTATTATCATGATTCGTCTTTTTGACACAATGACAATTTTGACTACCTTCAAGAAAACAATTGGGAAAAATTGTGGAAAGGGGAGAAAAAGCTGGTTACAAGCAATTTCTTCATAATCCACAATGTTTTTTACCCAGAAAGACAAAGATTTTCAAAATTGCATCAAGTGAAAAATGACGTCTGCAACTTCTTTCAATTTGGAGCAGTCTAAAATTTGTCCTCAGGTAATGGATTAAATCAATAAAGTTTTATTGCAAACGACCAGAATAGACGATGTAAAAAAATCGATCGCCAAATCAAAAAAAAGGTTAACCCATTGCCACACGACAAAATTTTATACTGGTCCAAATTGAAAGAGTTTGTAGACGACAATTTAAAGTTTATGAAAATTTGGATTTTCTCTACTTTTGGGGAATCCACATTGGGGATAATGAAGAATTTGTTTGTAACAGGCAATTTCTTCATTTTCCACAATGTTTTCCAAAGCTTTTTTCTTGGGTAGTCTAAAAGAGTCATTGAGTGGGAATTGGTTTATGTTATCTCCGACCAGCTGTCATGTCTGAGAGTGAAGGGTGTGACTAGGGACCCGTAAAGCACATGGATATAGTGTTAGTTTCAGCGTAGTTCATTAATTTTTCCATGCGCCGTACAAAAGTGCAGCAAAATCAAACCCGACTACACATACAGATGTGTCAGCAATTTCCGTGATACTCACTGAAATACGGAAATACCAAGCAAAAAATGTCCAACAATTTCAATAGAACACTCGAGAAAGTGCGTGAGTAAAAGCACACATTAAACTGGGAAATATAAGAGTACCCGTGACCTTGAAGCACTCGACTGAGGTCAACCTGCCTGTATAAACCTATTTGGTCCAATTTAACTGATCGCCGGTCACGCCTACTGACCTTTGACTGGTGTAACATACGACATTATTTTGTAAAATATGTAGTCAGGGAAATGAAATAAAAGGCATATTGTTGCTTCAATAAGCTGCAGTAACAACGATTAAGTCGTGAAACTATATTAAAAGCGCTTGACATAAATGTTGGAGTTAACCCATTCCCACTCAATCCCTCCTTTTTACGCCCCTCAACAAAAAAGCTTTGGAAAACATTGTGGAAAATAAAGAAATTGCTTGGATCAAGCAATTTCTTCATTATCCACAACGTTTTCTATCCATAAAGACGAAAAAAATAAAAAATCCATCAACTTGAAATTGTCGTTTGCAGCTTCTTTCAATTTGGACCAGTCTAAAATTTTGCTGTGTTGGAATGGGTTAAATATGTAGTCAGGGAAATGAAATAAAAGGCATATTTGTTGCTTCAATAAGCTGCAGTAACAACGATTAAGTCGTGAAACTATCAAAGTGTTTGGCATAAATGTTTGAGTTCAAGGTTAACTTCCGATCTAGATGAATGATTTGATTGGTCAATCGAATTTTATTTGTAAGCGGCGATCCGACAATCGATTAGTACTCTTCCACCCCTCATTTCCTCGGGGCCTGAAAATCTTAGAATCTCAAGTAAGAAGTAGACTGGTGATTCTGTCCTTTCTACCGATATCGGATAGTGTAAGTTGGACAGGCTTACCAGTCTACATTTATTGTTAACATGCAATAAAAATTAAAAAAAAAAAAAAATGATATTAAAAAATGCGTGTTTTAAGACCTTCTCGTAAATGAAGGCCATTTATTATTCAATTATATAAAATAACAAATTATTATCAACAAAAACAAAAAAATTAAATTACTGATAAAATAAATAAGAGCTTGATCGAAGTTGGTAACATTGCCATAGATTTTAGATTGGTCTTAATTGAATAAAAAGTTGCGGATCACAAATTTTGCTGGATGAAAATTTTGGATTTTGATTTCTTAATGGGAAGAAAACATTGTGAATAATGAAGAAATCGCTTGCAACAAGCGATTTCTTCATTTTCCACAATGATTTCCAAAGCATTTTTTCTTGAAGGGCATCTAATAGCGTTATTGTTCAGGAATTGGCTGAATAGATGCCTATCATGAACAATAGCTTATAAAATGGTATATTTTTTATCGTACAAGTTGATCAACTTGTTATAACTTGATTAGATGATCTAAGCACTAGGCTATGGAAAGGAGTGTTACTTCTTATAAAATACAACACTCCATCATCAAAACCCCCGTCTGGATAGCTCGCTTCTCGGAGATTTCGGTGATACACAGTTTAGATATTTTTACGAATTCTAGGTGTAAGTGCTATTACATGTATAAAGGATGAGTAAATGCATTCAGTAAAGCGTCCAAAAAGTCGTAAATACAGCTTTATTCAAGCTGTTTTACGTCTATCTTGTAGCCTACAGACGAAATTATTCACGGGTTTTTCTATTTTATAGAAAAATACAGCCTTATACTGGCAAACGCCACAACCAATAATTTGACAAGAATTGAGATAGACGTATCAGTTTATAAGGAATTGCAAATATCTCGGAAATATTTCCTATGCCCCTAATTAATCCCCTAATCCCCATCGCTAAATGTTTCCAAGTTGACTTCCATATTTAATTAGCTCCCTACCAGTCCATTAAGACAAAAACGCATTGCTGGAAAAGGGAAAAATCGCATATCAAAAGCAATATCTCTTTTTTTTCCCAACAATATTTTCGTAGTAATTTATATAACGAGAGATGTTAAAACGAACGCTTGTTTGGTAAAGAGTTCACGATTAGTACTTTAACAGATTGCATCATCAGAAAGTATATCACTTTCACGACATTTTCCTCGAAATTTTGGTTATTCCGTTTTTCCTCCTCTTTTCCCGTTTTGAATTAGTCCTGTGTCATAAGTGCATTTTTACATTTACGGGTTTGGTTTACATATACTTTTTATTTGTTCGATCTCTTTAGAAAACATTGTGGATAATGAAGAAATTGCTTGTAACAAGCAATTTCTTCAAATATGAACAATGTTTTCTCCCCAAATATATACAGATCTTTAAGATTTTACCAACTCCAAATTATCGTCTGTAGCCTCTTTGAATTTGGATCAGTCTAAACCTTTCCACGTGGTAATGAATTAAATCATCCTAACATTTTTGTCTGTTCAAATACTATCGCCAAAACGACAATAACAATACATCGCCGATGAGCAAACTAAATGTCGTAAAAACAGCTTTATTCAAGCTGTTTTACGGCATTTTGGTCGGTAATCGATGATATGTATACAGCTATTTGATCCGTCAATCGAAAATAGGCCCCCAAGCACCAACGTGAAAAACAAATCTTCAAGGGGAGGTCACATCAAGCAGAGGTCAATAAATGTATTTTTTCTAAAAGAACGATCATTCTAGATTAAAAAAAATACAAAAAGAAATGGTTTCAAAATTGATTAGAAAGCGGACTTCGCGAACTAACCAGGGTCGACATTTTCGCACTCCACAGGATGTCATTTTCGCCTGACGGGTCGTGTATAGCCCTTGTCATGCTGAAATAATCCTTACATAGCAAATCAAAGTGCGGAAAGCACTGAAATGCCTGATTATTATTGTGGATTATTATTTTTTGCAAAGCATAGAAAAGCATTGACCCAATTTAGACTATCATATCACGATCTTTTAATCGAACGAGGTAGACATCTAAACATTCAAAAAAGCACAACGTATCTGTAAACATTGCAAGATGAATAAAATCGAAAATGAGTACCATTTCCTACTAGTATGTCCAAACTATTATAGATTAAGAAAAGAACTCTTCAGGTAGTATTTTTGCAGATGGCCAACCTTACATAAATTCAAAAACATTCTGGCATTAAAAAGCGATAAACACTTCAAAATTCCTATACCCAGCTTTTAAAATTAGACCCGACAATTAACAGAATTTGATATAAATCAAAATTTCAGTATTGTTTATACCCTTTTTTTTCAAAGAACAATCCTCTCTTGAAAACGTAACATGTATGTTTTTTTCCATGCATCTGTTTGTTTTTGTTATTATGTATATCAACTATGAATTTGTAATTATATGCTGAATGTTGAGTTAATCAATTCTATTTACAATTCTGGAATTAAAGTTCCAAAAAGGTAGTTTAGACTAAGATCTTTGTCCATACCTCCTGCCAAAGCAAGAATATTCCGGGCTCAGCATGACAACGGTTAATGTCGCGCGGAAAAACAACTCAATGGAAAGTTCGAACCTATCAGCATTGGTCAGACGGCTAAGATCGTTTCGAATTTTTTGACAGATTTTTCTTTAACCCGTTCCCATATTTTCCTAGTATTTGAGGCCCAATAAGAATAAGAAACTCGAAGAAAACGTAGTTGAAAATGAAGAAATTGCTTGTGACAAACAATTTCTTCATTTCCCACTATGTTTTATCTGCAGAGAGACATTTTTTAAAATGTGGAATTGTCGTCTTCAACTCCTAACAATAGGGACCGGTCGTTAATTTTGTCGTCTGGTAATGGGAAAAAAGTGAATTATTTTTAACATTTTCCCCTCCAGAATGAACGCATGTATCTAAACGCCGTGAAACTTGAGGGCGATAATTTAAGGAATATAATGATCTATTGTCAACAAAATGATGGTTTCGTGATCTTGTAAAAGTCACACTTTTGTTGAAATCGTACTAGATTTTAACTAATAAAGATAATGGCATTTGTAGGAAGTGAAAATAATACCCGTCTTTTTCTATTATTTGAATTGCCCACTATGGTGAATGGAAAGAAACGCAATTACCCAATACTCTAAATTCTGATCCATAAATCTTCCACCCACAAATGAGTAATTTTTGCCCTACCCTGGCACCCCCGTTTTTGGACATGTTTTCGAAAGATCATCTTTATTCTTTTTATATGCTCAACTTTGATAGTTTTGATATTTTACTCATTAAAGATATCGGAATTCAAAAGCATATCCATCCTTAATCCAATCCCGATTTTTTTCATTCTTTTAATCGAACATAATCGGGTTTAACCCATCCCCACCCAATAATGCTTTTAGACGCAACAAAAGAAAAAATGTTTAGAAAACATTGAGGAAAGTGAAGGGATAGTCTGTTACAAGCAATTTCTTCATTATCCACATTGCTTTCTATCTTAAAAAAAGACGAAAATATATGCAACATCTTTCAAGTAGGAACAATCTCAGTAAATTTTGTCGTCTGGGTTAACAGGTAGTCCTTAGGTTGAAAGGTACGGAATACCGTTAGGGTCATAGTGTTTTCTACGCGAGGCACGAGAGTACGACGATGAGAATACGACAGTAAGAAAATAGTGCAAAAAAACGACGATGAGATTACTAAATTTCGAGAACGAGAACACGAGATTACCACGGTGAGAACACGAGCGTACGATGATTAGAACACGACGATGAGATCACTGGAGTACGTGACTTCGACGGTGAGAACTCTCGACATCGTGATCTCATGTTCTTTTATCCTCACCGTCGTATTCTCGTGTTCTCGTTGTCGTGATCTCGTGATCTCGCCGTCATAAACTCGCACTCTCGTGTTCTGATCGTCGTACTCTCGTGCCTCGCGTTCCAATTTTACGCAGAAAAAACGCGATGGTCCTAATGGTATTCCGTAGTACACAGGTTTGACACAACAGAGTTTTTGCTTCGCTAGAAAACGTTCTAGACTAGTCAAAAATGAAAGTGATTTTCTTTAATGCTTTCAGATGGATTATCAAGAAATAACGGTAGATTATCATTTGATAAACTCACCGCTTATCCAGTGAAAATATCAAAAACTTATGCCCCGCTTTCGTTCATTTCACCCTATCAGACGTTATCTAAGCAGAACCAAATAAGTGACGTCATCATAAGCGTTTCATAGCAGTCACGTGCAAAATGACGCCTTTAAGAAAATTTGTCATAAAGTTTTCGCATTTTGTCTATTTTTTGCATCAAAGAAATAGAACAATCGTTTATTTTTCGAGTAAGATCGATTGATATTTCATTCCGTGAACAACAAAAGCTATTTCACTCGTGGCTTCGCCACTCATGAAAATAAAGCTTTTGTTGTTCACTCAATGAAATATAAATCGATCTTACACTGAAACAAACGATTATCCTCTATATAATGCACCTTATGGAACAGAAGCGGTTGAGAGGAAAGAATACTTGTCTCCTTTTCTCAAAATCTATTTCTACGTTTAGTCTCATGGGCCATGTAAATTAAGGAGTGCAGGAAATTACTTTGTCCACAAATTATAAAATCGAATTGCAACAAAAATAATTGGAAAGCTGTATTTACGTATTTACGATGTTTAGATTAAGAAAAATCTCGGTGCCGTGTTCGAGCGCGTTCGTTTACGATTCTGTTCAAGCTGACGTTGATATGCGAAATAAGATTAAAGATTTAAGAACAATTTATCTAAGAGATGAATGTATTGGTTTTTCTTGTAATTTCTTTGTTGTTGTTGTTATTTTATTTTCGTTTTATTATTATTTTTTTTTCTTTCTAATTTCGGTCAGACAGTGATTCTTCAGCCGATCAGAATACAACAATTTCGATTCTAAAATTTTGAAGCCAAAGTTGTGTCGGTATAAAAAAAAACAACAACAAACAAACAGCAACTGACGACACATATCAATCTTTTCCATCGGCATAGACTAACTTTGGTTTCAGATGTTGATCTTGAAAATTTTACGAGGGAGTGAGCTTCGAAAGTTGAATAGACAGATATGCATCAAGCTTTTTACTTAACATTTTAATCATTTTTGATACAATCCGTCGGCGGGTAAACAAAATGTGGTAAATACAGCTTTATTTAAGCTATATATACAACATTTTGCTTGCCAACCGATGAATCATTCTTGATATAATTCGTCGGTTTGATATAATTCGTCGGTAAGCAAGCTAAATGTCGTAAATACAGCTTTATTTAAGCTTTATTTACGACATTTTGCTTGCTTACCGATGAATTGTTTTATTTTGAACTTTTTACAAAAAATATTACAGGCATGGATCAAATCAAAATATGATCGTAACGTCAATTAAACCTCTCTCTCACCATTATTGTTTATTGAGAAAAATTACACGGCTGAAACTGTTGTAAAGTTTTTGCTGGCACTGTGCATAGTCGTGGAAATAACAAGTCCTGAAAATTAATAATTAGGCATAAGTGCGCCAAGTAAAGACTCCGATCAGCCCGCGTATCCATATTGTCTGATCAGATTCTTCCCTATTTCTTTTGTATATATCTATAGACTCATTGTTTCTGAACATTTTCTTGTTTAATCCCTGGTTTTCACGCCTTTGATTTTTTTACTTGAGAAAAGATTGTGGAAAAAGAAGAAATTGCTTGTAACAATCAATTTCTTCTTTATCCACATGATTTTCCAACCATTAGGTTGGTTACTTTTCATATGACACTCACTTTTAATTTACGTCTACAACTTCTTTCAAATTTTGACCAGTCTAAAGTTTTGTGAAAAACGGGAAAGGCTTAAGAATACCACAAAATTTTCTTGCTAAAGTATATCCCTGTTCATGTTTTCCCAATGTCTGTCCTTCCCGCACAAGTGAAATTGACGAATCGTGTGGTCAATGAAAAGAATTAGAACGATCAAATCACACAGTGAGACCGGGTGTGAACTTTTAATTTCGACTTTGGCCGATATCTATATGATGCATTTTTGGTTTAGTTTGGCGACTTAAACGTCGAAAAGTCAGCATATTCAAGCTGTAGTTACGACGTTTAAGTCGTTAAAACCAACCATACTACTTTTTTGTTATATGCTACTTGTGACAATTTTTGCTAAATAACGACGCTTGATATCAGACAAACTGTCGGTCGGAGGCAAGTTGGCGTAGCCAGAAATCCGTAACTTGTTGGAAATTGTCACGTACTTGAACATTTTAAAGTTCACATCCTGTTGTGAAATAGAGAATTTTGATAGTAAGTGGTTAACTTTTCAATCACGAAATGCAATAATCTAATATCGTGGCCGTCACGTACATGTTATTTGTACTTAGTCTTGAGTAGGTTCCGGGTTCAAATCTTTAAGAATCATGAAAATGCCTCGGGTCTGGGCCTTAACCCATTCCAAAATTTTAGACTGGTCCATATGAAAGAAGTTCGAGACGGTAATTTCAAATGGTGGATTATTATTATCATTATTATTTTAGGTCTTTTTGGATAGAAACGTTGTCGATAATGAAGAAATTGCTTCATACAAGCAGTTTCTTCATTTTCCATAATATTTTCTAAAGCTGTTTTAATTATGGGCGTAAGGGGATATATTATGAGGGAATTTATGGGTAAAATGATGTTGATTTCGGATTAGAAATTCTGTTATTACTCCTGTCTTTGCGATTTGTGTCGAACGATTGTAACGAGTTTTGACAACATGGGGTTAACAGAGAAAAACGCTGTTTTAAGCCACCTTAAATTGTATGTGTGTGTGTGTGTGTTTCTTTTCTTTTCTTCAAATTCCATTTTTTTTTAATTTGTCTGTCATCTGATGATAATATATGTCGGATCTCGAAGTCTATAACAGAATCAATCGACCAATAAAATGATTCATTTGGATCGGAAGTGAACTTTGAACTCAGACAATGACAGACAAACAGTTTTGTTAGTTTGGCGACTTTAAAAGACGCCGTAACTAAAGCTTTTTTTTTTACATGTTACTGACAATAAAATTTTCAAAATAAAGCTGTTTTATATCTAAGTGGAACTTCCTGTCGGAGTTAAGAGGGCGGGTTCAGAGATCCGTCAATAGACTGCTCTATCCTCTTCAATTAACTAAAAAGGCCCAGAAAAAAACCCCTAGAAATTACAGTAAAATCCGGTTGTAAGGATACTTAGAGGGCTTGGGCAAGAAGAAAATCAATCGTGATGTTCACCAAAAATACAGATTTTAAAATAAATCATAAGCTAAAATTTGTCGTTTGTGATTCTTTAAATTTGGAACGGTCTGAAATGTTGTATCTTTGTCAGGTTTTTTCTCAGATTTTTACATTTTACTTGTGAATCAGGGAGATAGTTTATTCTTTAAATCGAAAAACTGAAAAAGACATCGTTTTTTTTTTATATATATATATATCTTTTCGTCATTTAGGACCAGTTCCTTAATAATGGATCTTTCATTTTGTAACCAGCTTTGGTCTCTCACTGACAATATAAACTTTTGATTTATCTGAAAATGAATAAGTTTGATTAATGCGTGACCTATTGAACATACCACTGAAAAAACGACATGCTAGTGAGACAAAAATTGTAAACCGTGGGTGGCTTAGAATACCTCAGGAGTTCCCTTTTTTTTAGGGGACCGGGAACAGATTTGAGTCATATGTTTGCTTTTTAGATCCTCCCTCTAGAAGTTAAGAAATGAAAAAAAAAATATTTGATAAGGCGACCTGTCCTGACAAGAAGACTTGATTTCTAAATTTAAAATAGGTTTACACATGTTTCACAAAAAATTCCCTTTCCCGTTTCCAATCATGAAAATAGCTAACATGTTATTTTACTTTCTCAAATTGAGAAATTCAGATGATAAAATTTTAGAATCATTGAAATTGAAGAGGTGGCACGCAACATTTAAAAGAATGTTTAAAATTCAAATTAAGTCATACATCCAATGTGTAGAAACATTGTGGATAAAGAGAAATCGTTTGCTACATGCAATTTCCCCTCTTTTCTTACAATGTTTTCCTGAATTAATCTTCACCAGTGCATAAAAAGGCAGGGTTGAATGGGAATGGATCGAGTGGAATTTGGCTAAATGAATTCAGGACGTTCATAAAAAGAAATGTAGGGTATCATTTGCTCTTAGAATCGTTAAGTCGTAAAACTTCATTTAATTTTCAAGTAACGTTTATTATATGATCAGTTAAAATTTGTCCATAGACATCGCTGATTCTTTGTTAATATATTCCCACAATAACCCCCCTTTTGACACCCCTCAAGCAAAACGAATAAGAAAACACCAGTGGAAAATGAAGAAATTGCTTGTAACAAGCAATTTCTTCATTTTCCCCTCATGTTTTCTAACCAGAAAGACATACATCTTTTTTTTTAGAATTTCATCAGCCTCAAATTGTCATTGGCAACTTCTTTCGATTTTGGATCAGTCTGAAATTTAATCGTCTAGAAAAGGGTTAATATGACATTGCTGTTTCATATTGCATCTTATCTGCTAAGAAACTGTTTAAGAGATGATGAGAAGATTTTTTGTTTTCATGGAGGTATGAACCGAAAAACCTAATCACACTGTATGAATACGCGAAGCGGATTCATACATTGTGTGATTAGGTTTTTCGGTTCATACCTCCATGAAAACAAAAAGTATTGTCTTCATTTTTATAATTTAATAGTTTCGAGTAAAAAAGCAAGACCCCTACATATTTTGATACCTTTTTTATGGAACTATTTTGAGCAGAAGCATACAAAATAGCTGCGTGCTCAAAATTTTGTTCATGGAGTTATGAATAATTTTTTTCGACCAATCAGAACGCCCGATTTTGATAGACGAAACTAAACATTGAATTATAGAAGAGTGAGTCAATATACTACCATTTCGTCGACGGGTGACCAAACCCTCGTAACTAAAGCTTATTCAAGCTGGAGTCAGAAGGCATTTGGGTCGCAAAACGAAGGTGTGTCTTCACATTACAGTGTCGTCGACGGTGTCTACGTCGGAATTGATGAATCGTTAGCCACGCCCACTCAGCTCCGACAGGAGGTTCCACTTCGATATTAAGTCGATTTATTGCAAAATTTATGACCAACATCATGTAACAAATGAGTATATTGGTTGGATGGCCACCTAACTTCGTAACTACAGCTAGAATAAGCTGTAGTTACGATGTTTAAGTCCCCAAACCAACAAAAGAGCTTCACATAAATCGCGGCTAGTGTAAAATTTTCCTCCTTATTTAGTCACGTTAGATTTCAAAGAGTTCGTTTATTAGGACCTTCATACAAACGAACGGATCAAATTACACCATTTTGAAATTTATGAATGGACTCACGTAATAGTATGACGTAAATACTCCTTATTCATTATTTCAGTTCATTCATATTTTTTTGTCTATTTGTTTATTTCTCCTCATCGTTTAGTGACGAAAAACAACATGTTTTTTTTTTGTTATGTTGTTATTCTGCCAATATTTAAGAGATGAAGAGAATATTTTTTGTTTTCATGGAGGTATGAACCGAAAAACCTAATCACACTGTATGAATACGCGAAGCGGATTCATACATTGTGTGATTAGGTTTTTCGGTTCATACCTCCATGAAAACAAAAAATATTCTTTTCATTTCTTATAATTTAATAGCATCGGGCGAAAAAAACAAAAGCTTTACATATTTTGATACCTATTTGTATGGGACTATTTTGTGCGGAAGCATACAAAATCGCTGCGTGATCAAAATTTTGTTCATGGAGTTATGAATAATTTTTTTCAACCAATCAGAACACTCATTTTTGATAGACGAAACTGAAAATTAGATTATTTTTTTTTATACATAAAGGAATGTTATGTTACGATAGAGATACAGCATCTTGTATTTGCTTTGAGCTGCGGAGGAAAATTTCGATATTTCACGAGACCGTAGGTCGAGTTGTATATTAAATTTTCCTCCTCGGCGAGAAGCAAATACAAGATGTTGTATCGCAATCGTAACATCATATACCATTTGAGCGCGTGCGTGACATTTCCAACCATTACACATGTGCGCCAAGTAAAGACTCAGATCAGCCTGTACATCCGCACATTCTGATCAGAGTCTTCACTCTGCGCTCTGTAGAAAGATACTGACCCAAAGCATCTTTAAACAATCAGAGAATATTGTAATTGTCCTGAATGGCTGTCCAGGGTGCTCAATGTGTGCGAGTCACGCACCTGCGAAATGGTTGGAAATGTCACGCACAGGCTAATTTATTATATACTAATTTTTTGCTAAATAAATTCAGTGAAGTAATAAAACTAAATCTGTATTTCTACAAGTATTTTCCTTCTCCTTTATCTTTCTGATAACGTTTATTTGTATTATGACATCATCTACAGAATGAAAATGACGTCATCTTAGACTACCTTATATGGAACCGTATTTGACACTCAGATACGGATTTATTTTTTGCGTGTCCGATTTTTGCCTGCGTGAAATATATATATTTTACTAGAAACATTTGTAGGTATATAATAAAAATATGTATACAAAGAAACAACTATAGCTAGATTAAACCCGTGCCAACACAATCCGCTTTTGGACCCCCCCCCCCCCTTGCCCCGCAAAGGCAAAGATTATAAATTTCGTTGACTAAAAATTGCCGTTTACATATTCTTTCAATTTGAACAGTATTATGTCTTGTTGTCATTAAATTGATTAACCCATTCCTACACAATGACATTTTCAAGAAAAGTAAATGGGAAAACAGTGTGTAAAATGAAGAAAATGCGTGTAACAAGCAATTTCTTCATTATACACAATATTTTCTCGCCGGAGTTTGAAAAAATAGAAAAAAAAAATCATAATACTTTAAATTTTCGTATGCTGATATTTTGCTGTCTGGGAATGGGTTAAACTGGACTTTAGGTAGAAACTCTCGCGGTATTCTCTCGTTATTTAGGAATCGTCGCAATAAATCAACAAATCCATTGACCAATTAAATTGTTCACTTTGACATCAAAGCGAAATGTGAACCCATATTTAAATCAAGCATGTTCGTTTTCGAACGACTTAAACGTCGTAACTACGGCTTATGAAAGCTGACAATGCAGTTTGTCTGATAAAGAAACGACAATTGCGTTTTAGTGACCAAATCATCGAAACTACAGTTTGAAAAAGCTGTGGATAAGATGTTGAAGTCTCACACCAACGAAAAAATTAAACAAATATGTCGAAGGTCAACACAACACTTTCGATCTAAATAAATCGATTTTGTGGCCAATCGGTTTGATTACAACGCGGTGCATTAAGAACTATTTAAGGATCGTCTTCGAGACGTTTTATTCAGGATAAATGTGCCGTTGGCTTATTAAGACTCTAATCAGATTTAAATGTAAAATTTGTGTAAATGAACGATCGCGTTGCATGGTCAGTCGAAGAACCGATCGTCCAATCAAAGCAATTTCACGGAAGTGTCTTTTAGCATCGAAATTGGTAGAAATTTTTGTGAAGCTGTTTTGTGGGTTTGGCGACATGAACGTCGCAACTACAGCTTATTCAAGCTATAGATGCGAAGTTTCAGTCGATAGTCAACCATTTTATTTTTTCATTTATTTTTTGTTACATAATACTGGCAATATTTTTTACAAAATAACGCACTTTATTGTCGAATTGGAACGTCGATGTCGGTGGTCAGTGGGCGTGGTCGTAGATCTGTCAATTATTGAAAATATCTGGCTCTTGGTATATCGAATCGACACGAATTCTTCTTTGTTGTTACTGGAATAAAATGTGCATTTCGATGATTCAGATTTTTGTTATATGATTTAGTCACGCGTGTGGGTTGAAATATGTTTCGCTGTGCAGAAAAATAATGAATATATGCAATAAAACTTAACTGAATGAAAACGCCCAATGAAACGTTTAGCTGACTGATGTTCATATATTTAGGGCCATAGCAAGGAAGGAACCTTGACGCCGATGCGCCTTCACGAACTTGGGCGAAAAAAAAAGTATACGAAGGAACAGTAAGTGAACAAGAAAAAAGGCACATGTCCTTTGAGTGAAAGAAAGAAAAAGATGAATGAAAGAAAGAAAAAGATGAATGAAAGAAAGAAGGAACAAGAAGAACGAAAGAGAGAATATAGATTAAAGACTTTTTATGCGAGTATTCTACCTGTTCATTACTATAACAAACAGAATTTCTGAAAAATAGCATGATAACGAAGAAAACATCATGGGAAAAGAAGACAATGTTAGTGATCCCAGTATGCTTTTTAAAAAATCTTTTCGAGGATGATAATCGCAAAGAAGCAATCATCAACGAGAGTCAAGGTTTTAGTATCTCAGCATAACGAACGACCGAAAGTATATCGTCGTTGTCGTTCAAAATCCTCGAAACTTCAGCTTGAATCAAGGTTTTTGAACGACAACGACGATATAGGTCATTGAGCCTAGAGCTTGCTAATTTGGGCCTACTTTGAAATAGTCTTTTGGTGTAATTGACGGATCGCTGGAAACGATATCTGGTGACTTAAACGTTATAAGTACAGCTTGAGTAAGCAGTAGTTACAAACCAACAAAAATGCTTCATATAAATGTCGCCCAATGTTGGAATTCAAAGTTCACGTCCGGTCTAAATGAATGATTGGGATTGGTCGATTGATTCTGCGGTTGGCAATCTGTTTGTTGAAACTTAATCCATTTCTCTATAAATACTGGTTTAAACTGGCGCAAATACAAAACCAAAATTGATTGCCGCTCCCGGGAATCCAACTAAGGACCTCTTGATCGGGAAGCCGGCGCTACAAATCATGACGACGGACACTATATTCTTATCCATATTTTAGAGAGAAAAAATACGGCGAACATTAATGTAAGAAAAATAATGACCCAACGGGAAATAAGACAGTATGAAAGACAGTATGGGAAAGAATACATGGCTTGTAACGTGCAATTTATTCCTTTCCCATACTGTTTTTTCATTACATCCCTATGTTTGGTGAATAAAAGATATAATACGACTCTGCTGCAAGATGGTAAAGGCAAGTAAATTGATATTTGATTTTTAGATTTGAATAATTTGTGTGTCCTGACTCATTCTAAAAAAATTGAGAAGGGCAACGAGAAAATATTTTGATTTAAGATTGAACAAAAAATGAAATGAAATCAACATGAAAACGCCCCATTGATATATGACGTAATAATGTCAAGATAGAAGTTGATGGGCGGATATGCTACTTGAACAAGAATTTTAACCCTTGTTTTACCTTTATCGCATTCCAACACAAAGTCGCTTTTTGACTCCCCCCCCCCTAAAAAAAGAATGATAAGGGGATCATTGTGGAAAATGAAGAAATTGCTTGTGACATTGTTTTCTACCCCAAAATGTTGAGAAAAAATCCAGAATTTAATAACCTTCAAAATGTCGTCTGCAACTTCTCTCAATTTGGACGAGTTTAAAACTTTATCGGTAGGTAATGGGTTAATACAGATCTGTAGATAAATGAGGTGATTTTGCTTTAATAATGTAACAATTAATTTCGACCTTGCTATTTGTATTGTCTGTTTGTTTGCTTATTTGGAAGAGTTTAACACCACTTTTAACAATATTTCAGTCATATCGCGCCGGCTGGAGCAACTTAGTATGGATGCCTAGTATTTCTCACACCAGTACTATAGAATATCACTACATCCTTTCCGAGCCTTCAGCTGATCACCCTACTTAGATTTACGATTATCCACCTTTTGGTGGGAGACAAACGTCGGAAAGGATATTTGCCAAGACTGAGTATTAAGCCTGTGGCCTAATAACTGACCAATCGCTGCATGGCCCCGTCCACTGACTCCCTAGGCCCCGCCTATTAACTCCAACAGGAAGTTTCGCTTCGATTTTTAGCATGTAATGAAAAAAAATGGCTGGTTGGTGACCTAAAGGTCGTAACTACAGCTTGAACAAGCTTAAGTTATGACCTTTAAGTCGCCAAACCAACAATAAGGGTTAACAAAATTGCGGCCAATGTTGGAGTTTAAAAGCTCAGGTCCGGGCTGAATAAATGAATTGGTTGGTGGATATTTTACTTGATTGACATCCGCGATTGGTCAATTAAGAGTCCGACGCACTGTGTATTTTGGAGACTCATCGTTAATTGCGCGGCGTACCAACGCAGCGCTGCTTGTGGTTAGATTGGGACGAGGTCAGGTATGACAGTGTTTGTATTTTTCAAAGATATAAGCATTTTACAAAAACACAAATCAATTTTGTATCTAAACAAAACATGATTTTGTTTTGATGATTTTTTTCTTATAAATCGATGCAAATTAGTTTGGTAACAATTAAAACTCTATTTTAACTGTGTTTTTAAGATGAACTCGGAAGTATTTAGTTGTTGAAAGGACAGTCAGATTCGAATTGGTATTTTCAATTCAGAACTTATATTGGTAAATTTACGATTTCATTTTTTTTTTAATCAGAAGTGTTCATGTCTAAGTATTACAAAAATATGATTTACTGTATGGGATAGTGATTAATTTATCGGATTTGAGCTATATCTGTGTACCGTAAGAATCCCATAAATAGACCATTCGGAAATCTCTCGACCGCTTTCGAGAATTACCGATCGTGTTCCGATTGGTTAATCGACAATCATTTCGTACCTTAACAATTTCGTCCTATAACTTGTGTGGTTATTTCGTACCATGAAAAACTGGACGGAAACGTGTGTGTCATAGGGAATGAATCAGGTAAGATTGATAAACTAAATTTTGTATTTTAGCCCCAAATTGCTGAAAGCCTACGAGCTATTGTAGTGGCTTTGTGTTTTTTACTTCCGCAGAAAGTGATGTACAGATTTCAATAAAATTTCACCGGTACGATCCCTTTATGAAGAATTTTGATCGGAAAACATTCTTGTATGACTTTAATCGGTGGCTCCTATGCCATATTTTCATTTATTTATTTATTTTATTTTGTGTGTGTGTGTGAAAACTATGACTTAATTATCCTCAGAAGCCAGTGGATAGGTTTCAACCAAAGTTTACAGGAATGATCCTTATGAGCCCCTTTATCAAATTCGTTCAAAGAACTTTGATCGGATGAAAACAAAACATAGCTTTAATGGGTGAAGCTAGTTTCAAATATGGCTAAAACCGTGAAAATCTTCTCAAAACTATTAGATGGATTCCAACCAAATTTCACAGGAATGAGCCCTGAGTGACCCTTTGTCAGATTCCTTTAGAATTTGGAATGGTAGAAAATATGGTAATCCTTTGGTCAGAGCTAGATTCCATTTATTGTATATAGTGAAAACTTTGAAAGTCTTCTTCTCAGATACCACTTGATGGAATGAAATATCACAGATATTTACCTTTTTTTGATTTTTAACATATTCCTATTAAAAGATTTGATCAGAATAAGAACATGGCATGGATGGGGCTAAATTTCATATATGGTCTATAGTGAAAACGTTTTAAGATCCTCTTCCTAGAGCTCATTTGATGAATTTCAGTTAACTTTAACTGGAATTGCCCTTTGGTGACTCTTTATTGGATTCCTTCAAAAAATTGTTGTTACAAAGAACCTGAATTTGACCCATTCCCACTCAATGACACTTTTAGATACCCACAAAGAGAAAAAGCTTTGGAAAACATTGTGGAAAATGAAAACATTGCTAGTTACAAGCAATTTCATCATTATCCTCAAGTTTTCTACCCCAAAAGTATAAAGAGTCCAAATTTTCATAAGCTTTAAATTTGTCATCAGCAACTCCTTTCAATTTGACCCAGTCTAAAATTTTGCCATCTGGTAAAAGATGAATGGGTTGGGTTAATGTCCATATATGGCATATAGTGAAAACTTTGAAAATAATCATCTCATATTCAACTAAATTTCTCAGAATTGATCTATTGATGACCGTGATGTCAGTTTTTTTTTTAAGAATTCATTGGCTTAATATAAATTTACCAAATTTCAATAGAGAGCACATAGTTAATGTTATGCAATGAAAACTATAGGAACTGCACCACTGATGATATTTGTTGAATGAAAGAAAGTTGCCTCCCATCCAGTGAATTGAAAAAAGTGTTTTTTCCCCAAAATGCCTCCTTTGTAAATGAATACCAAGTTACCTGTATCTTAACCCATTCCTACACAACAAAATTCTAGACTGGGAGCTTCATATGACAACTTCTTGTTTTGAACTGTTTAATAATCTTTTTGGATATAAAACATTGTGGATGATGAAGATATTGCATGATACAAGCAGTTTCTTCATTTTCCGCTATGTTTTCAAAGTCCTTTTCTTGAAGAGCATAAAAAGGAGGAATAGTGTGAGAAAGAGTTAAGTACATTGTACATTCCTATCATCTCAATTCCTTTCTTGATTGTTCTTTTAATGTTTTACAGCCTGTTTTGAAAAGAAGTTGATAAAAATAACTGTGTCAGCCCTATTAGCTCAGTTGGTAGAGCAGTTGACTTCAAACCTCAAGATAACTTGTTCGAGCCCTGGGCTGACCATATCAACTAGCACAAACAATTGACTTTCGGATAAGATGTGTAACAAGTGTGACGATGCTATTCATCAAGCATGTTAAAGAACCACGCAGAGTTCACAGCAGTTTCGTCCTGTACCCTTACACTTTCCCCCGTAACAACTAACCATCTTCTGGGGGCGTCGCTCATATGGGCATGTGCTGCTGTAGCGACCATAAATCAACGGAAATACACACACACAAAGCCATTTGTTTGACAAAAAAATCCTTCTGTTGCACTGCTGATGTACTTAGTTAAGCTGTAAGTTGAGGATGCGAGATGAGAAGACACTCTATTTTACTCAGAAGTAAGGAAGCTGCTTATAGATATGTTAGCATTATCTGCTAAATAGACAAATTTCCTGAGCTTAAGGCAGAAATAAAATGGGCTCTCAATACATGGCAAAGGAACATTTCCAGATGGAAATTTAAACAAACTTAAAAACTGTTTCCTGAAAGAAGGCATCAACTTATATAGAAGTTAGACTCAGTGAAAAATGTGCTGAAATGTAATTTATAAAAGATTAAGGTTGCTCCATTTGTTGAAAGCAATACATTTTTGATAAATAGGACCTATTTCAAAATCAACTATTTTCTCCTTTCATCAACATTTTCCTTTTTTGATAATGAAATATCAGTGATTGTATAAAAAAGGGTTAAAATTTGAATGAGTTGTCTTTTTCAGTCAACAATAAACTTGATTCAAGACTGACATTTTGAATGGTCTGAGTCATTTTGTATTTCCCATTCCAACACAACCCCACTTTTTTATGCCCCTCAAGAAAAAGGATTTAGAAACATTTGGAAAATGAAGAAATTGCTTGCTACAAGCAATGTCTTCATTATCCACATTGTTGTCTAACCTTAAAACAAAAGGCTGTAGAATCCTATCAACTGTAAATTATCATCTACAACTTTTTTGGATTTGGACCAGTCTGAAACCCTGCCTTTTTATGCCTCTCAAGAATAAGGATTTAAAAACATTGTGGAAAATGAAGAAATTGCTTGCTACAAGCAATTTTTTCATTATCCATCATGTTGTCTAACCTTAAAACCAAAGGCTTTAGAATCCTACCAACTGTACATTGTCATCTAGAACTTTTTTGATTTTGACCAGTCAGAAATTCTGTTGGTTGGGAAAGGGTTAACTTGGTAATATAAAAGTTTTGAGTATCTCTTTAGACTGTATCCACTGCCCTTTTGGTACTTAACATAAAATGTTCCATGTTGCAAATCAGATAGTCTTTAAAGTATTCTTGTAGGAATCACTCCTTATTCTAGATTATTTATATGTCCTATAAATCACAAGGCAGCAGAGGGTCAGACATGAGTTTAACCCTTCTTTTTTCAAAAATTTAGACTGGTCCAATTTGGAAGAAGTTGTAAATGGCAATCAAAAGTTAGTACAATTTTAAAAGGAACCAACCTGAAGGGTAGAAAATATTGTGGGAAATGAAGAAATTGTTTGTTGAAATCATGATGTTTTTTCAAGTATAAAATCACAGCGGATGAAATCCTAGGATTGTACAGAAAGAGTTAAGGTCAATCTGGAATGTGTGAAAAGCACCCTTTCAGACTCATCTTTGTAAACTGTGCATTCTGATCAGGGTTGAATACTCTTCTCAAAGCATTTTCTATGTGTGGAATGCTTATTATGACTACAATACTTTCTTTACTTCATGTCTTCTGGTCTGTATAAGATTCATCTTTAGCTCTACTGACCTAAGCCCAGCAAGCTATTCTCATAGCATTGTGTCCATTGTGCATATGTCTATCAGTGATTAACTTTTCTTAAAAAATATTTTCACTAGAACTGCTGGTCAGATCCAAATCAAATTTCACAGGATTGTTTTATAGATGATCTTTCAGATCATTTCAAACAATTATCTTCCAAAATAACTTGGGTTGCCATGGCAACCAAAGTACATGTAGATATCCTTTAATAATCATTTTAGTCAAACTGTCTATTTGATTTCATAATTCCTTTGCAAAAATGTTCCTTGCACCAAAACAAAGCTAATTACATAGCATTATTTGGATTTGTCAAAAAATAAAAACACCCTGGTTTTATAGGTGGGGCTTTTTTGTCATTGTATAGCATAAATATGTAGTCGATATATTGCATTTGATAAATGGTCAAAGGGAGATAATGCATGGATTTTATTATTCAGGAAAATAGTCCAATTAGTAAAATATCTCCTCTGTATGCTACATCTTGGTAGGAAATAAAAATTGTTTGACTTGCAGAGTTAGTTGATGATAAAAAAGTCCAAATGAAAAAATGATGAAGATGTTGATTTAAGTTGATGAGACTTTGAAAACTTCCTTTTGAAAATTGTTGTATTATATTTGATTAATGATGGAAGAGAGACAGCTTACTATTTGATAAAACTGTAATACAAATGGATAAAGTCCCTCTTACCTTAGATTTAAGTTGGATATAACACTACTGCTCATATCAAATGTACAATAGGTTGATTACAAGAAGTAAAGAAAAAATTGTCCATAGAAGAAAATGGGAGAGCTCATTCAACCCATCAATAAATAATGGAATTGTATGAATACAATCTTGAAATTGAAAGATGTTTCAGAAAATTATGAAATTTGAGTCGGGTTATTTGTGCCATGACAAAAGGTAGCCAATTGTAGTTCACGCAGATCTTAGATTGTCTCTTTGAGCATGACATATCATTTATTTTTGTTTATAGCATAATGGGTTTCATTCTTTGAATAATAAACGACACATACTTTGTTCACACAATCACAAATAATTCGTTGCCAATGGTATTTCAGTTTCTAGTTAACCTTTAAGTTTTTTACATCCATCTTTTCATACATGTACCAGTTTATTGTTTCAGATTTTTAAATTTTATGAAATATTAAATTACTTCTTCAAAGAAAATAATCTTTACTCTTGCCAATATTACACTGGGTGAAAAACAAGAACAGCGTATTATTTCCTATAGCTTATCATTGACTGGAGACTTTTGTTTTTTCTTCAGATCTCTTAACCCTTTCATTGACAACTCGAAATATGTGCATACCTCTCTGAACTTAAACCATTGTCTTGTTCAAATATGACAGTTTACACCGTGTGATAATATAGATGTCATCAAATTCTTTGTATTAAAAAATCGAAAAAAATATGTTATTTGGATGTGCATTAATGAAATTGTTTACTTATTAAGTCTACATCTGTATCAAGAATTCAAAACAAGTTTCTTTCCGCCGCGCTAAATCCTTTGCTCCACCATGGAGCAACTTTATACTTGTGTATCACTGAGGCGAGTAAAGTAAAAAGCTTTATGTTCTCACAAACTAAGGAGCCATGACAACGTTTGTTTGTTGTTTCACGTTATTTAAACTGGGCCTATGACCGACATTACTTGAATATGTCGGACCACCCAGGGACCACGGAATAGGCGGTCGCGTTAAAAAGTTGGTTTGTAACCCGTTCCCACACAATGACGCTTTTTGACTCCCATCGACAAAAACAATTGGAAAAACATTGTCTAAAATGCAGGAATTGCTCGCAACAAGCAATTTTTCATTTTTCACAATGTTTTCCCCCCAGAGAAATTTTAAAAATCTAAAGAGCATAAGGTTGAAATCGTCATCTGTAACTCCTTTCAATTTGGACCAATCTAAAAAAATTCTGTCTGGTAATTGGGTAACTTCAATACAGGTACACTTTTGTGATGTATAAAATGATCAACCATGTTTTCATAACAGTTATTGCCCGTAAATCCTGTTATGACACGATTCAAACGAGTGCCAACAACATAGAAACCAGTAGACCAATATGTCTTTTTGTGGCAGCTACATGATTGGGTAAAACATTTTCTGGTTGAGGAAAACTTAGGTAAAAGCTTTAAAATTGATGTTATGTAATCTCTTTTGTTACAAATTTTGGTCCCTTTCCCCAATGTTTTCTTAACAGAGAGAGAAAAAAGAAAAAACCTCAGAAAACCTGTAAATCTACACTAAAGCGAAGAGCAGAATGAAGCGTCAAAGATATTTGACAGTTTTGAAATACCAATATTTACCCCCCCCCCTCTCTAAAAAACCCACTTTAAATAATCTATTTGACATTATTGTATGATGGGGGGGTGGGCGTCAATGAGGGGTGGGCGTCAATGTCAGAAACATAAAGGAATCGTTCCTTTCCCCAGCGCCGGTTTTCTTCTGTACACTATCGCAGGATCATTTTTTCTAGAAAATCAATGAAACTGTACTGCGTAGATCAGGATGAAGTGTCGAAAGACAACTCATAATTTTGAAATGCCAAGATTTTCAAAACCAACCCCCCAACCCCAACCCCCCAAAAAAGCCCTGTCAGCCTATTCCAACACTATTACGCTTTTTAACGCCAACAAGAAAAGGAGATTCAGAAAACATTGTGGAAAATGAAAAAAATGCTTGTTACAAGCAATTTTTTTCATTTTCCACAATGTGTTCCTACCCAAATAGACTTTTTTAAATAAAATTCATCAACTTAAAATTGTCGTCTGCACTTTTTTCAATTTCGACCAGTCTAAAAAATTCGTATGATAATAGGTTTAATACAATATTATGCAATACGGTAAGATGAGGGTGGGCGTCATTGTCCTTAACAATCAATGGGTGCGTGGTACAAGGGTTCGTCTGCTTGTTTTCAAGGTTAAGTCTTTATTTTGAAATGCCCCCTTTCATAAAATTTGCACAATCATTGAATATCTTCCATTACATGTAGTGTGGGTGTTAATAATTCTTCCACCATGTAATTCAAATATGGGTGTGAATGGGTGTTGATCTAAGTAGGTACTGGGTCGCGGCTCTCGCGCAAATGGTAGCGCGTCGGACTCTCATTCACGAGAGTTCGATCCTCGGTCGCGACAAATATTCTTTCCGACGTTTTTCTCCAACAATTGGTTGATAATCGTAGACCTAAGATGAACAGCTGGGGGCTCGGAAAGGGTGTAGTGGTAGTACTGGTGTGAGTATTCCCAAGATCCATGGGTAGGTGCTCTGGCCATCGTAAAATGTTAGAAGTGTCCTTGAACCCATTCAAACAAACAGACGAAAATGTACGGACTGCTCTTCAAATTAAGACAAAACATATCTAAATTAGTTGGTTGACTGATTGGTTGATTAAAAGGGGTATAACGACAATTTTAACACTATTTCAGTCATATCGCGGCGGCTGGAGCACCTTACCATGTATTCCTGGTATTTCTCACACCAGTACTGCCACTATACCCTTTCCTAGCATCAAGCTGCTATCCCACTTAGGTTTACTGTTATCCACCCATAGGTGAGAGACAAATGTCGGAAATGATATATGCCGCCGCCGGGAATCGAACGCAATATCTAAATTAGACCAGAAAAGGAATCGACTCGTCTAAGAAGTGATCTAACGGGTATTTAGGGATTTCGTAGCACTAATTTATCCATTTCTACACATCAAAATTTTAGAATGGTCCAAACTGAAAGGATTTACATACAATATCACAGAGAATCTCGAATTTTAGGGATATTTTTACAACTTTCTGGGTAGAAAAAACTGTGTAAAATGAAGAAACTTATTCATTTTACACAATGTTTTCTCATTTTATTCTTTAAAGACTCAAAAGATTTCATCGTGTGGAAATGGGTTAAAAGAGATATTACACGAATTAGATATTTCGATTCTAATTTCAAACCCCAAAATTGGATCTTATGCGGCAAAGTAGCGGTCATATTATTTTCAAAGTATGAAATTTTGGACTTGAACAACACGATGGTTAGATTAAGTCCAGATTCATCCCATTAGCATGATGTACGACTGATCAAAAGAAAGAAATTGCAGACGACAGTTCAAAGCTTATGCAAGTTTCAAAACTATGAACGAAATAGTGAAGACAACATTGCGCAAAAAGAAGCAATTGCTTATAAGAAGCAATTTCTTCTTAATTATACTTTTCATTGTAAATTTTTGGGGCGTGTAAAGAATACATCATTCTATTGTAATGGGTAAAAGCGTACACAACTTTACAATTACCTCCCGGGAGAAAGAGAGGTCCCTAGGGAACTCCGCGAAACACACATTTGTATATAAAAATATCATAATTAGCGCAGGTCAATGCACATGTAACATAGTAGAATGGCATTTTAATATTCGGAAAACCACACAAGATTGAAAAAAAAAAAATATCCTGGCTCGCCTGATTTGTTTGTTTGAATGATGTTTAACGCCACTTTTAACTTTTTTTTCATTCATATCGCGCGGCTGGAGCACCTAACAATGGATTCATGGTATGTCTCGCACAAGTACCACCATTATACCTTTTCCTAGACTCCAGCTGCCATCCTACTTAGGTTTACGATTATCTACCTATTGGTTAGAGACAAATGTCATAAAAGATATGTGCTGCCGCTGGGGATCGAATCAATGACACCCCATGATTGAAGATTGGGAGTCTGGTGCGCTACAAACTGCGCTTGCCTGACTAGACATACCTTTTAAAGACACCCTAAACCCATTCCCGAAATGTGGCGTTTTTGACGAACCTCAAGAAAAATAATTTGGAAATCATGCTGTAAAGTGAAGAAATAACGAGCAATTTCTTCATTTTCAACAATGTTTTTCTATCAAGAAAGTTGAAAAACAGTCTAAAATTTTGCCATTTGATAATGGTTACATTATCATTATCATTCATTTCAATTTTTATTGCTGTAATAATTTTATTTATTACTATCATTTATTCATTCATTTATTCATTTACTTTTTTATCTGTATAAATATTTTTGAAAACTTTTGAAATGTCTCTATTCATTACATTTTTTTAGTAGTAGAATTATTTAAAAATGTTTTTCACTGGGCAAGAGCTCATGCAATGGAAAACGCACGCCTTACATTTAAAAGGAGAATATCGTTTTAATTTATCTACTTTTGAAAATATAATGTAAACTCATCTTTTGAAACTCAAAAACCAAGAGCAACGTCGTTTTTTATGCATTGTCCGCAAGATCCCAAAAAAGCAACATGCCAAATGTGAAAGTGTTTTAAACAATCTTGATAAACTCTCGTTCTTTAGGTGCTTTTCTCTCCTTTCAAAACAAAAGACCAATAGTTGTCCGTCTGTCTCTGTCTGTTTGTTTATACATCTCTGTCTGTCTCTCTCTTCCAACCCGTTCTTTATTCTCCTCTTCACCTCTCTCTCTCTCTCTCTCTCTCTCTCTCTCTCTCTCTCTCTCTCTCTCTCTCTCTCTCTCTCTCTCTTTACCCCCTCTCACCCTCTCTCTGTCTCTATCTATCTATCGATCGATCTATCTATCTATCTACTATCTATCTATCTCTGTCTCTCTTTCTTTCTTTTTCCCCTCACTCTGTCTCTTTCTTTATCTGTTCTCTCTCTTCTCTCCGCCCCTTTCTCTTTATCTACCCTCAAAACCAATCTCTCTCTTGTTCCCCCTTCTCTATATATGGTAAAACCAAGATATTGAGACAAATTCTTGGAGGGACTGTAAATATATTTGCATTCTTCGGTTCAAAAACTGGTCTTCAGATAAGTTTGCTACTATATGATTAACCCAATACCACACAACAACATTTTAGAATGATTCATATTGAAAGAAATTGCAAACGATATTTTAATATGAAAGATTTCTAAATTGTTCGCCCTCTTGGTTAGAAAACATTGTGGATAATGAAGAAATAGCTTGTAGCAAGCAATTTCTTCATTTTCCACAATGCTTTCAAAAGCTTTGTTGTTTTTTTTTTTTGTTTTTTTTTTGATGGGCGTAAAAAAGCGAATTCATGTGTGAATGGGTCAATGGTCTCCGTAGTTAACATCAGGCCCTAAACTTAAACAAGCGGCTTCTATTGTGAGTTTATCCAAATGCCTTATTTTGTATCACGTCCTACTAAGAAAGATAACTCTTGTTACCAAATTTCCTCATCCATGTCGGTTATTCCAGTCTATGAGTTTCGATCTCTCTATTTTATTCATAGAGCACTTCATCAGAAAATACATGATCTTAAAAAATAGAAAGTATTGGAGAGAACTCTCAATGTCAACATCACTGAAAACATTAAATCTGCTCTGCTGCAGTCTTTCGTGAAAAAAACAAACAACAAACAAACAAAAGACTAGTTGAGACCATCAAATTTTCAAGAAGTTGGAGGTGTTTTGTCCTATTTCTAAGGGAAACACGTCTTTCGCACTTTGAAAACTGGTTTTGCTGACTAATTACTGCTTAACCCATTCCTAAGCAACCCCGTTTTTATATGACCTTAAGAAAAACGTTTTGGAAAGTATTGTAGGAATACAATAAATTGCTTGCAATAAACTATTTCTTCATTCCCCGCAGCTTTTCTTTTGGTGGAGAAATTTAAACTGTAATAAGGTTAAAGTTGTCGTCTGCAACTTCTTTGAATTTGGACAAATCTAAAACTTTGTCGTCTGGTGATGGGTTAAGTCATTTAAGAATGAAATAAGCATACAGCGTTACTAGAAGCAGTATTTTCCTTGTTGTTTTTTTTTTCTTTTATATTAACCCATAACAAGACGGCAAAATTTTAGACTGATCAAAATTTGAAAGGAGTTGCAGACGACAATTTTTAACTTATTAGATTTCGGATTGTTTTTACTTTTGGGGTAGAAAACATTGTGGATACTGAAGAAATTGCTTGTAACAAGCAATTTCTTCATTTTCGACAATGTTTTCAAAAGCTTTATTTCTTGGGGAGCGTCTTAAAACGTTATTCAGTGGAAATTGATTAAGTTTGTGACATCGCTATCATAGATACCATTCATTTAACACTCAATTCTAGACTGATCCGAATTCAAACATGTTGCAGACGGCAATTCTTAGTTCATGTGATTTTGATAAATATGTATTGGGGTAGAAAACATTTATAACAAAAAAATTTCTTCCATTTTCACTATGTTTTCTAAAGCTATTTTTCTTGTATCGTCAGGGGGGATGGGTTTATTGTTGTCATCTGAAGACAAATACATTACGGACGGGTTCAAAACAACCCCAAAATATGTAATTCAAAAAGCAAAAATATATCAGAAAAAATACAAAATCAGCTATTTTTAAAAGTACTGTAAAATACATAAGCGAGGTTAAAGTAACCCAGGAGTTAACCTATTACAATACGACACAATCTTAGACTGGTTTAAATTCAAAGAAGATGAAGACGACAATTTTAAGTCGGTGGAATTTAGAAGATCTTTGCCTTGCAGGATAGACAACATTGTTGACATTGAAGAAATCGCTTGTTACAAGCAATATCTTCATTGTCCACAATGTTTTCCATAGCCTTTTTCTTAGGACGCATAAAAAGGCAGGATTGGGAGGGCATTGGTTAAATAGCATGCTTTTGAAGGAGTTCTCTACCATTAGAATAAAGTTAATTTATGGGACCATACGAAGCAGTGCGCATACTGAAGACTCTGATCAGACACATTTTGAACATGATAGGCTCAAGTGAGCTAAAATTATCTAAAAGATGAACTTGCGGAACGAATTTGCACTATACTTGAAATACATTAGAACTACTTTTATGGCGTAGGCATTCAATGGATTTAGTGGTTAACCCATTTCCACATAATCGCTCATTTAAATGCGCCTCTGAAAAAAAAACTTTTGAAAACATTGTCGAAAATGAAGATATTGCTTGTATTAAGCAATTTCTTTATTATCACGAATACAAGCAATTTCTTCATTCTCTCAGTGTTTTCTATCCAAAAAGACGGAAAAAAATATTTCAACTTTTAATTGTCATCTGCAGATTCTATCAATTTGGACCAGTCTAATAATTTTTTTTTTGTGTTGGAAAGGGTTAAGTTTCCAGTGGCAGTTTGCACTCGTTGAACTCTGAGAAGACCTCAACATTTTGTCTGCTAGCTTAAGCCGTTAAAGCTGACGCTTTGCTAGCTGAAAACACCTCATTAATCTAAATTGGTTACACGGATGTTCACGGTGCTTCGAGTTCGGAGAAGGTTAAAACTTGTGTGTGTATTTCCGTTTATTTATCGTCGCTACCGTGGCACATGCCCATATGAGCGACGGTTAGTTGTTACGGAGGATAGTGCGAGGATACAGGACGAAACTGATGAGAGCTCCGCCTGGTTCTTTAACTTGCTCGATGGATAGCACCGTCATACGGGGCCTTGGTTTAAGCCTTTCCTGGTTTTTGAAAATTTAGACTAATCTAAATTGAAAGAGGTTGCAGACAACAATGAAAATTGGGTGACAATTGAAATGAAACCATCCCATGTGGTAGAAAATATTGTGAGAAAAGGAGAAATTGCTTGTTCCAAGCAATTTCTCCTTTTTCCACAATGTTTTCTCAATTATAAAATTACAATGACGTAAAATCCCGTATTTTTACACGAAAGGGCTAACGACTCATCCGATATACAATTAGTTTGTTAGTTGATATCGTCAGCCCAGGGCTCGAAACCATGATCTTGAGGTTTGATGTCAAGTGCTCTACCAACTGAGCTAATCGGGCTGACGTAGGCTCATTAAAACTTGTTTCATGTAACATTTCGCATTAAATCATTGTTGTAACCCATTTACATAGCCATTTTTCTTGTTATTTATCACATACCAAGTTATTTGATAAGTAGCGGGTTAATGCCACTTTCAATGGTAATTCAGTCATATCGAGGCGGTTGGTGCACCGAACCATAGTAATTTGTCACACAAGTTTAACCACAACCTTGTATCGCAGTCACCAGCTGCTCACCCCACTTAGGCGCAAGACTTATCACTCACCCATCAATGAGGGACGCATGTTTCGATGACCTTTGTCAAATATCGAAAAGAAAGTTGGCCGAAGCGGGGTTTAAACTAAAGACCACAGGATTTCAAACACAGCGCGACACCGACTGAGCTAACCAGTCTCGGCTCACGTGACATTCGTCATATAATTCACAGATTACTCATTCATTTTAATACAATATCACAATTTAGGTTTAGTTACAAATACTTACATTTTCGATACATATCCATAAAACCAAAGATGAAATATATTTTCATTTCGTATTTATGGTAGATTTTATGCTTAAGTATACAATTTTCACCAAATTCCCCTTTCCAGCACAAGATATTTATCGGAGCATAGAGGAAGAAACGCGGTATTCTGATTTGCCATATCTATGTACCAATAGGCTTTAACGGGATGAAGAGTCCCTCTTGTATCATCGATAAGCTGCCATAACGTCGGAACTTCGGCTTACCTAAGCTGTAGTTACGACATTTTAGTAGCCATCCCCGAAATACATCCTTCTCTCTCTCGCTCGCTCGCTCGCTCTCTCTCGCTCTCCCTCTCTCCCTCTCTCGCCCGCTCTCTCTCGCGCTCTCCCCCCTCTCACACACTCACTCACACTTTCTCTCACACTCACTTTCACCACAAGAAAACGAAAGCTCGCTTTTTACAAATAATTTCTCTTGTTCTCACAAAGTTTTCCATTACTATATTTCTCCGGGCCGTCAAAAAGCGGGAAATGTAAGGTAATGGGTTAAAAGAAACACGCTTGTTTCCAATAAATTAGTACGCAGGCACGCGCCCAGATACTATTTAAGTTTGAGAAACGCAGGCGTCTATTCGAGAAAAAAAATAAGAACTATCTTTTTATCCTTTCCAAACAACCCAATTTTTACGATTATAGAGAAAAGAATTCGAACATAAGAATGGAAAATGAAAAAATATCTTGGAAGATTGTTTTCGAACTAAAAACCAAAGATAATTAAAAATTTATCTACATGAAACTGTCGTCCTTTTTACCCCCCTCTAGAAAAAAGCTTTGGACAACCTTATGGAAAATGAAGAAATTGCTTGTGACAAGCAATCATTTCATTGTCCACAATATTTTATATCAAATTAAGAAATTCATAATTCCATAAAATTTAAATTGTCGTCTGCAACTTCTTTCAATTTGGACTGGTGTTAAATTTTGTCGTCCGGTAATGAGTTAAGCAAGAAAAGGTTGTTGCACGCATTGATAGGATTGATAACAAACAAAACTAAACAAATAACTAGGAAGTGCCAATCTCGAGTAAAGGACACGGTAGGGAAAAACGGTCTTCTACAAACAGTTACAAGTTAAGCCTAATTTGTTCTTGGCCTGTGGTCCCCGTTATCTCGAAAACCGTTACTAGCTGAGGCCAATGACGTAACTGATACGTCATGGAAAACACAGATAAGCCAATCTACGGTGCAAACGCCAAAAACCGTATTTACCCGATGAATTCGGATGGTACTTCGTTGATTTATATGGCGTCTCGTAACGCGATTTGTTTTCTCTCTCTCTTTTTTTTAAAGTTATAAACAGCCATTTTCATAACAAAATAAGCATAATCACATTCTTTCAAATGTCTGAAAGCACTACATTTAGAATTTAAAAATTGCGCTCCAGTCTTTTTCTTTAATAATCTTCGCAAGAGCAAGATACACGTCGGTGACTCTGAGTGTTTGGGTACTTAAACTTTACCCCATTATTCTACGATATCTGTATGGCGAGATACGGAGACCGTACGAAAGTCGTAGGATCTTTACATTATCTAACTGTCGGATAGCTGGCCCCGCCCACTCACCCCGCTGGTCACACCTTCTGACACCCATAGGAAGATCCGCTTCGATATTAAACGGCGCTATTTTGCAAACTTCATGGCAAGTAACATGTATCAAAAATTGAAATGGTTGGTTTGCGACCTAAACGTCGTCTACCTCTTGATTAAGCTAAAATTACAAAGATTAATCCTTTTCTGGTTAATCCCTTGTTTTTACGTCCCTTTGATTTTGTGATTGCGAAAATATTGTTGAAAGAGAAGAAATTGCTTGTTACAAGCAATTTCTTCATTTTCCACAATGTTTTATATCCTACCAAATGTTTATTTTTCAAATGGAATCAACTTTAAATCTTCGTCTGCAAAACCTTTGAATTTGGACAGGTCTAAAAAAATTTCAAAACAAGAAAAGGGCCAATTAAGTCACCAAATAAACAAAAAATGATTGACAAAAATGGCGGCCATTGGTCGGAGTTGTAAGTTGTATTTCCGATTCAAATTGAATTATTTTGTTGGTCGATTGATTCTTTGATTGACGGCACGATTATTCAATTGATAGATTTCACAGTCTTAAGTGTTGTGACGGTCTACGAGTAATTGGACAATCGCGACTGTCAGTCAAATTATCAGTCATCCATTGAAATCATTCATTTTGACTTGAAGTTTAGTTGAACCCCAACATTGGCTGCCATTTGGGAGAATCACTTTTGTTGTTTTGCGACTTAAACGTCGTAACTAAAGCTAATTCAATGTGTAGTTACGACGTTTACGTCCCTTATCAATTATTCTACTTATTTGTATTATGCTACTGGCCATAAATCTCGCAAAATAACGCCGTAAAAATCGAAGTGGGACTTCCTGTTTGAGTCAGTGGGCGGGGCCAAAGGAGTCAAGGGGGGGGGCAAAGGAGTCAATGGGCGGGGCTGAATTTGTCAGTTGGGGGCAAGCGATTGGCCAAATACCTTGCTATAACCGTGCAATCTCCATAAGAGCTTTTGATTGTAAAGTTTGAAGTTTGAAATGAGATGTTGGGAGTCTTATGTCTGAACAGTGGAGTGACCAATAGCTGGCCCCGCCCATTGATTCCGACATGAAGATCCGCTTCGATATTTCACGGCGCATATAACAAAGAGGAGAGACAGTTGTTTGGTGACCTAAACATCGTCGAGGAGAGACAGTTGTTTGGTGACCTAAACATCGTAACTACAGCTTGAACAAGCTGTAGTTACGACGCTTAAGGCGCCAAAACAGCAAAAAAAATAACAAAAATGGCGACCACTGGTTGAGCTCAAAACTTGCTCCTGGCCAAAGTGAGTGATTTGATTGGTCGTCTGAATATTTGATTAACAGGCGTATGAACTTTGAAGGATGAAGCTTGGGAGTATAAAGTGTGAGCTTCGAAATCGTGAATTGTGACGTTGTAGAGTCTGAAATGTGAATTTTAAATCGGAAGAAAAAAAGTCTGAAAAAAAACTTGCATTTTTTGAGGTACAAAGTACGAATTATGACGTCTGAACTATGATGTCTAAAAATGAAGTGTGAAGTAACCATCGGGCTGTCGTACAAATACAAACATTTGACTGGTGAACCTGCCCTAGACTAGCGGTATAATTGTCGGAAAGCAGCCTAGATCAAACTAATTTTCCAGTCTAATGCACACGAAAACGAATGAAGTAAGTCTATATAACCACGATAAACGACTTTTTGTCTATGGTGGATGGAATAACATTTGAATATTTTTAGGGGTTTATCAACAATCACAAACCATTGAACCCTGATCTCTCGTCTATTTATGTTGACCCATTATTTGTGCCCATACGAAAAAAATTTTGAAAAACATTGTGGAAAATGAAAAACATGTTACAAGCAATTTATTAATTAACCACTATTTATAAAAAAAAAAAACACAAAAAAACACACACACACAAAGATTTTAAAAATCCCACCAACTTTAAATTGTTGCCTGTATCTTCTTTGAATTTGGACCAATCTAAAATTTTGTAGTCTGGTAGTAGGCTATGACTGTTTTGGGGCCAATAGGAGGCGGCTAATTTTAAAAAAATGTAAGAATTAGTAAATCTGAAGATACTTGCGTTTCTGTGTTCCATTCATTCACTCTTACATTCGTAATCTCGCACATCTTTCGTTCTTTTGTTCCTTCAAGATTCTAGATGGGTTTTCTGTTTGTTTTGATTTGTTTTGTTATAATTTACCTTTAGTTTCGTCTATCGAAAATGGGCGTTCTGATTGGCTGACAGGAATTATTCATACCGCCATGAACAACATTTTGATCTCGCAGCTTTTTTGTATGCTTCCTTACAAAAATTGTTCCGAAAAATATGTATCAAAACTTGTAAAATATTTGCTTATTTCGCTTGATGTCGTTAAATTATATGAATTGAATAGAATGAGTTTGTTTTTTTTTTTTTTTTGTTTTCATATAGATATGAATCGAAAAAAACTAGTCACACTAATGTATAAATCCGCACTTTCATAGTGTGATTAGGTTTTTCGTTTCATGCCTTTATGTAAACAAAAATATTTTATTCATCTCTTAATATTTTTTTCTTTATTCTGAATTATGTTTCAGAGGCCCTTCTGTGTTTTTGCTGTTGGGATTTTTATGTGAGATTTTAATCCTTACATTTGATAACGGCATTGAATAACAAACAAATAAACAAAAACATTCGTTTAACCTCAAAATTTCAGACTTATCCAAATCAAAGGGGTGGCAGACGATATTATAAAGTTTGAACAATTCAAAAGTATCTATCCTTTATGATAGAAATGCTGTGGAAAAAGAACAATTTGCTTGTTACAAGCATTTTTTTCTTTTTTCACAATGTTTTTTTTTTTCAATTTTAATATCACAGGAACTTAAGAATCGTGGGTTATGCGGAAAAGGGTTAAAATTCGAGTTCTTCCAAGCTGTTATCAATAATTTATTGGTTCAATTTATTAAGATACTTCAAAGATTTTATTTGAGAACGACGTTTAAATTTTGTTTATTCGATTTCATTTTTTTTCTCGTCAAAAGCATCCGGTCTAAGTAGCGAATTACTACGTGTCCTTTTTGATTGGCTGTTGTTCTCAATGACGTCACATCACATGATCTAGTTATCAGTCCATTGTACAAGGCACCTGCTGACATAACGTCCTGGAGGTCCCAGGATTGACCCTTAATCCATTCCCAAACTATCCCTCATTTTTTATCCCATCGAGAAAAAATTCTTAGGTTACATCGTGGAAATGAAGACATGCTTGTGAAAAGCAAGTTCTTCATTATTCACAATGTTTTCTACTTTAAAAGACAATTATTTTAAATAAATGAAAAATAAATAAAAACGAGAAGTTTCGACCATGGCTTGCTTGCAAAGATTGTGCAGTCGATACTTTCGTGACTGCATTTTACTCTTATAGTTTTAGAGCAGAACACCTATGGCTTTATCATCGTATTCGAGTTAACCCTTTCCCACACAATGACGCTTTTTGGCGGCAAAAAGAAATGAAAAAGATTTGGAAAACATTGTAGAGAATGAAGAAATTGCTTGTTACAAGCAATTTCTTCATTGTCTACAATGATTTCTTCCACAAAATACAAAGATTTTTACAATTCTATGAACTATAAACTGTCGTCTGCTACTCTTTTAAAATTTGACAAGTTTGATTTTTTGTCGTTTGGTAATGGGTTTACAAGGAAGTGTTAAAGTTTACGTTTGATCAACGATGTGTGAAGTACCTAAAGTAAAGATCATTGGCTGACCGGTATCAGACAGTAACGTTGTAATCCCAAAAGATATAATATTTCTCCATTTTATCAATTTGACAATGTTAAGTTGAGATCACGTAGCTTTTACTTCAATATAAGAAGTTATCTGTTCGTTAAATTAGGGTAAATTTATCCAAAAATATCTAAATGTAGACGTTACGTGAAAACGAGTCATCTTACAGGCGAAAACGCTATCATTCTAAGTCAGCGCAGGCTAACCGAGGCCGATACTTTTAGCCTATGAGCAAGGTTAGGTCTGTCTTGAAAAAAAAGTTTACGCTCATTTTTCAATTATAACAGTCTTAACGACGACCTGTGCTGTTCTGACCTATGAGCAGGGTTGGGTCTGTCTTGAAAAAGGTTTAGGCTCATTTTTCAATTATAACAGTCTCAACGACGACCTGTGCTGTTCTGACCTATGAGCAAGGTTAGGTCTGTCTTGAAAAAGGTTTACGCTCATTTTTCAATTATAACAGTCTTAACGACGACCTGTGCTGTTCTGACCTATGAGCAGGGTTAGGTCTGTCTTGAAAAAGGTTTACGCTCATTTTTCAATTATAACAGTCTTAACGACAACCTGTGCTGTTCTGACCTATGAGCAAGGTTAGGTCTGTCTTGAAAAGGGTTTACGCTCATTTTTCAATTATAACAGTCTTAACGACAACCTGTGCTGTTCTGACCTATGAGCAGGGTTAGGTCTGTCTTGCAAAAAGTTTACGCTCATTTTTCAATTATAACAGTCTCAACGACGACCTGTGCTGTTCAGACCTATTAGCAGGGTTTGGTCTGTATTGAAAAAAGGTTTACGCTCATTTTTCAATTATAACAGTCCGAACGACCTGTGCTGTTCAGACCTATTAGCAGGGTTTGGTCTGTATTGAAAAAAAAAGTTTACGCTCATTTTTCAGGTATAACAGTCCCAACGACGACCTGTGCTGTTCAGACCTATTAGCAGGGTTTGGTCTGTATTGAAAAAAAAGGTTTACGCTCATTTTTCAGTTATAACAGTACCAACGACGACCTGTGCTGTTCAGACCTATGAGCAGGGTTAGCTCTGTCGTGAAAACAGTTTACGCTCATTTTTCAATTACACAGTACTAACGACGACAAATTGGTGCTGTTTAGACCTCCTTTTAGCTATATTTGTTGTATCGAATGTCGAATGAAGGCTTTCCAATAAATACGTGTTAGCTTCAAACAATTCTTAAATCATTACCAGATGAAGCAATTTTAGACTGGTTCAAATTCAAAGAAGATGCAGCTAATAATTTTCAGTTATCTTGTCTTTTCGGGAAGAAAACATTGTGGATAATAAAGAAATTGCTTCTTGGTGGGCACAAAAGGACATGTTGACTTAACCCATTCCCACACAATCCCTCATTTTACGCCTCCCAAGAAAATAAGCTTTGTATCAAGCAATTTCTTCATTATCCACATTGTTTTCTATCCAAGAAGATAGAAATTCTAAAATTCCATCCACTTGAAATTTTCATCTATAGCTTCTGTTCCTTTGGACTTGTCTAAAATTTTATCTGATGGGAATGGGTTAAGTAAACGTTACGTCAAAGAAGTTGGGTATTTCTGAACCACCTTTTTCTACTTCTACATATACAGTCCACAAAAGATTCGCCTCAGACAAATTAATCCTTTCCTTTTTTTGGGGGGGGGGGGATGTAAATTTTTAAGACGGATTTTAATTGAAAGAGGTTACAGACATCAATGCAAATTGGATGCCATTTGAAATTAAACCATCCTATGTAGTAGAAAAATATTGTGGGATTAGAAGAAATTGCTTGTTACAAGCAGTTTCTTCTTTTTCCACAATATTTTCTAAAGCGTAAAATCCCAGGAACGTAAAATCCCGTATTTGTACAGGAAAGGATTAAAGCGGCTTTTGAACAGATTTCACGAAAATTTAATGTAGCAATAGTATCTGCTTTTCCAGAAAGTCATTGATATCATGATCACAGTATAATTATTCATCTTTGTGTTAAATCTACTAAATCCATTATAATTTCAATTCCATGTAGCACATTCCCTATGCCCTACATTGAAACATCGTAATTCATCGGATGAGATCGTTAGTCTTCGGTAAATGCCGATAACCACTGACATGCTAGCGGAAGTCAATGACGTAACTTAAGACCTCAAATAAGGCAGTTTTCGGTGCAATCGATAGGTTACGTTTTTACCATTCGGGTTTTATTTATTTTACTAATATGGCGTCTCGTAACGTGAAAGATATATTTGCTTCTATTCTTTCTTTTTTAAGGTTACGGGCAGTCATTTTGATTACAAACAAATCAAGCTGAAATCCTTTCTTGCAATTGTCTGATAGCAATACTGGTAGAGAATTTATAATGCCTTTTTTCTTCCATGATATGTGCAAGGCCCCCTTTGAAATCCGCATTTTGCCCCTCACTAACATGATTCCAAAGGATTATTACTGGTTTTACTTTGAGTTTGAATGGGTGTTTAACGCCACTTTTAACAGTATTTCAGTCATATCGCGGCGGCTTGAGCACCTAACCATGGATTCCTGGTATTTCCTACCACCAGTACTACCACTTCATTCTTTCCAGGCCTCCAGCTGTTCATCCCACATAGGTTTATAGTATCCACCCATTGGTGTGAGATAAATGTCAGAAAGGATATTTGCCGCGATCGGGGATCGAACCCTGGACCTCAGGATTAAGACTGCGACGCGCTATCACTGTGCTATAGCCTCGGCTACAATTACTTTTTAGGTCTTTTTAACCCATTCCCATATAGTGACGCCACTAAAGAAAAGCATTGAAAAACATTGTAGAAAATGAAGAAATTGCTTCCAACAAGCAATTTCTTCATTTTCCACAATATTTTCTATCATGAAGCTTGAAAAGATCCAGAATTTCATACATTTTAAGGTGTCGTCTGCAACTCCTTTGAATTTGGACCAGTCTAAGATGTTGCAGTCTGGTAATGTGTTAAATACGCGCTAACCAGGAAGTAGTGCATCTTGATTGACAATAAAGATAAACTATCGATACCGTATCTATAAATAAGAAGAGTGAAGGATACATTATCTTTCTAAAATTAAAACTGTATGAGGCGTTTGTTCCTCATTTCTTTCATATTTTAAATTTCGTAAATAGATAGTTGTCAACCTGCCAATGAATACTTAACCCAGTCCCATACAACACTCCTTTTTACGCCATCAAGAAAAAAAGGCTTTAGAAAACACTGTTGACATAGAAGAAATTGCTTTTTTCAAGCTATTTCTTCAAAGTCCACAATATTTTTCACCCTAAAGGACAGACATTTTAGAATTTCAGCATGATAAACTTGTCGCCTGCATTTCTTTTAAATTGGACCAGTCTAAAACTTTGTGAAGATGGGTTAATACGAAAAGTTATTAAGTCGAAACAATAAATACTGACGACAATCTTTAGTTGACCTCCCCCCCTTTTTTTTTTATTAATCCTGTACTTTGTTTTAGAAATCAGTGTGGACAATGAATGAATTGCTTCAAGCAACCAATTTGTTTCTCCATTTTCGGCAATGTTTTCCAAAGTTTTTTTAGTTTTTTTTTTCTCTCTCTCTTCTTTTTTTCTTGGTGGGCGTGGCAATAGTCAGACAATTTAAACGTCAACACAACATTGGAATTCTCAAACGTTTATAAAGTAACGTCATTTATGCAGGTTTTCCGGGGATGAGTTCTTCTGAAGATTCTTATTCAAATTCTTAAGATAAAGCGTTCTTTATATAAAGATTCATAAGCCGGTAAATAAAAATCTTAAAACTTCTTAATATGAAATTTAAGCATACTCAGCTCACTTGCTTAACGAGTAGCCTGACGACGTCGAATGTTTTCTCTCAAAATAACAAAAACGTTCTTTACGACACCTCAAAAACCTGACTTAGCGGAAGTTCCCATCTCCACGAAAGGAACGCACCTCTGGATAACGGATTATTGATATAAGATGTCGTCATAAATCCATAGGAATTTTCCAACGTCATAACGTTACGTCATTTAACGCATTCCCACACAATCCCGCCTTTTACGCGCCTCCAGAAATAGTTCAGAAAAAGGATGTAGAAAATGAAGAAATTGCTTGATTCAAGCAATTTCTTCATTTTCTACCTTGTTTTTTACCCAGAATGACAGAAATATTTGAGTTTCTACTAATTTAAAAATTGTCCCCTGCAAGTTTTTTTTGAATTTGGATCAGTCTAATTCTTTTCGTGTTACACTGGGTTAAACAGGGAAAGTATATTTTTCAACAGAACGAATTGACGTGAAAACATATGGAGTCTACATTTTCAAACGAAGGAACGTTGGAGTTTTATGAAGTCATGGAAGAGAGGCCGACGTTTGCTGTTCCCGAGAACAACGTTACGGCCTCTACCATGTTACAGCTGTAAAGTGCGTGTACACAATACCTGTTACAGCGTATTTACAAGTGGGTAATTGCGGCTGTCAATCCAAAAACATTCGACCTTCAACATCAATCATTTAGCCCTGAGGTGAAGTTTGAACTCCAACATTGGTCGCCATTTTTGTGAAGCATTTTTGTGGGTTTGGCGATTTAAACGTCGTAGCTACAGCCTATTCAAGCCGTAGTTACGAACTTTAAGTCGTAAAACAACCTTTCTACTTCCTTTGTTTCGTCTTGCGAGTCATACATTTTGCAAAATAACGCCCGTTTGAAATCGAAGCTGAACTTCTTGTCGGAGTCATTGGGGGGTGTTAACGGAGTAAGTGGGTGGAGCCAGCTATTGGTAAATTCATCTACAGCTTCTGTATACAACTCCATTAAAAAGGAACAAGGGTATCGCGCAGAGACACCTCTAGTTGTAACGTAGTTCTCTCGTTTATGTCATTATTGACAGACTATAATCTCTCCCCACCGCAAGTTTCAAACTTGTTATTATTATTTTTTTCTAATCCAACTTGATTCGTCAATACATAAAAAGACGTCTCGAGGTAACCGGAACTCAAAAAGAATAACAGTACTGAAAATACTGTAGCTAGCAAAGGATGTTTTATAAATAATTCTCTTTGCCAAAGAATATCATGATAAGTGTACGAGGTTAAAGTAACCTAGGAGTTAGCCGATTACAGCACGACAAAATCTTAGACTGGTTCAAATTGAAAGTAGCTGCAGACAATAATTTCTAGTAGTTAAAATCTAGAATATAATTTGTCTTGTAGGGTAGAAAACATTGTTGGCATTGAAGAAATAGCTAGTTACAAGCACTTTTTCTTTAATGTCACCAATTTTTTCCAAAGCCTTTTTCTTGAGATGCGTAAAAAGCGGAATTGAGTGGCAATAGGCTAAATATTATGCTTTTGATGGAGTCCTCTACAATTTTGAATAAAGCTTCATCATGTGGCAATATAAAGCAGTGCACATAGTGAAGACTCTGATCAGATTCATTTTGACACGATTAGCCCATGTGAGCTAGAAATATCTAGGAGATGAACTTGCAATATTCCTTAAATACGTAAGAACTTCTTTTTATGGCACAGACATTCAATGGATTTAGTAGTTAAGCTTCCTGTTCCAGTTTGCACTCATTGAACACTGCGGGGACCTCAAAATTTAGTCTATTAACTTAAGTTATCAAAGTTGACGCTTTACTAGAAAAAAAGTGTCGTCTTATAATATTTTAAACACATCCTCACACAATGACCCTTTGATGAACCCTCATTTTAAGGGAATGGATTAAATGATGTATACAAATTTTCCCTTTTGCCCCTTTTCCGAGACTTGCTTTACATTTGAAAAAATAAATATTTCGACTTACCAAGTCTTCACAAAAGAATCAGCCTGATAAATGGACTGTTGCTGCGATCACTAATTTCGCTTCGTTTGTTCGGATAAAAAAAATCGGCCTGATAAATGGACTGTTTCTTCGATCCCTATTTTCGCTTCGTTTGTTCGTATGTCTTTTCCTGTCGCCAGGGGTATTGTTCACAGTAGCTGCTTTCACTTTCAAATCGTGAGTTAGATTAAATCCGCTTGTCTGCAAAGTAATCCAAATCAATACATTTATCACGTGTACATAGGGAATATTACAACAGTGTCTTTTTCTATGCGTTGTTATCGTGTTCGAAAATCGTGTGTAGGTATTTTTTATTGGATGAGACCGAAGGTCGAATCCAATAAAAATACCTACACACGATTCGAGAACACGATAACAACAAATAGAAAAAGACACTGCTGTAATATTCCTTTTATTATATAGCTTTTAGGAAATGACATTAAGAAAAATCTCTTAAATGGCTAAGAAATAACCAACTTTACGAAAAACTCGGAACGTCAATACACAAAATAGTAGTCCGTGTTTAACGGTACTCGACGAATACGGTTTTTTGCTACACGCCGAATATTGATTTTTTTCTGACGAGTTGTATTTGACAGCCAGGTTTTACTCCATATCTTTTATAGGTATATAATAAAATGTGTTACTGTACGCCACTGTACGCCAAGAGAATTGAACGATCGCTACCTAGGGCCATTGACCTCCAACATGGCAGTTCAAGTGAGATGTCAGGCGAGATTAGTTTGTTATGAAGTATGTTCAGGGATGTAAAGTAAAAGGTTGGTGATCTAAACGTCGTAACTACAACTTTATAAGCTGTAGTTACAACGTTTGATTCGCCGAACTAACAAAGATGAGCTTAAGATTAATGTCCGTGTTCAAGGTTAACTTCTATTCTAAACTATTTTGATTGGTCTATCGCATTTTTGATTGACAGCGTTCACCCGTGAATTTGAAACCTAATACATATAATTCAATTGTTAGTTTCGTATATCAAAAACGAGCGTTCTGATTGGTCGAAAAATTTAATTCATACCTCCATGAACAAAATTTTGAGCACGCAGTGATTTTGTATGCTTCCACACAAAATAGTCCCATAAAAAAAGGTATCAAAATATGTAGGATTTTTGCTTTTTTTGCTCGATACTATTAAATTATAAGAAATGGAGAGAATATTTTTTGTTTTCATGGAGGTATAAGCCGAAAAACCTAATCACACAATGTATGAATCCGCTTCGCGTATTCATACAGTGTGATTAGTTTTTTCGGTTCATACCTCCATGAAAACAAAAAATATACTCTTCATCTCTTAAGTAAAAAAGCAAACATATCTTGAAAAGTGACCGTCATTATCGTCATACTGATATTATCATAATTATCGATAATTATCAATAGTTATTTTTATCACCAAAAAACTGATGGTAACTTACCGATCGCAATTGTCAATCAAAGAATCAATAAACCAATCAAATTAGAACGGAAGAGAACTTTTAACTCTTACACTGGCCGACAATTATGTAAAGTATCTATGTTTGTTTGGGATTGCTGTTAACGTTTCCAAAAGATTTACTTTATTCTAGAATTCCACTTCCTCTCTCTCTCTCTCTCTCTCTCTCTCTCTCTCTCTCTCTCTCTCTCTCTCTCTCTCTCTCTCTCTCTCTCTCTCTCTCTCTCTCTCTCTCTCTCTCTCTCTCTCTCTCTTTCTCTGTTTCGCTCTCTCTCTCCCTCTCTCTCTCTCCCTCTCTCTCCCTCTCTTTCGCTCTCTCTCTCCCTCTCTCTCCCTCTCTTTCGCTCTCTCTCTCCCTCTCTCTCTCTCAAAAGTGACATTTAACCCCATTCAAACAAACTAACAACTCCAAGTAAATAGATAAAGAGAGATAACTCTAAATAAAAACCCGGTCCTTTATCTGCCACGATGATTAAGAACAGTATGTTGAATTTCTTTTGACTCATTTATCGCTAGAAATGCAAGGAAACAAATTCTATTTACAAATTCTTCCTTTTCATCATTTGTATAGATTTTATAGAATGGTGAAAATGCCCAAGAATGTACAGAAATGGCGGATCACAGGCTGCGCTAACTAAAGAATTACTCGTAATCAGCTGTAGTTACGAGGTTTAAGTCGCCAGACCAACATAGGAACTTTACATAAATTCGACCATTCTCGGAGGTGTTTTGTTGTTGTTGTTGTTGTGTGTTTTTTTAAAAAGCTGCAATCCGTCGATTTAACGTTATAACTTTAATTCTTTAACGGGGCATGGTTCAATTTCGAAGAAATTCCAGATGACACTTTTTAAAATATTTTTTAAACCCTTTTTGCGACTGGTTCATGTTTACAAGTAAATGAAGTTACTCGATGTCTAAATGAAGATATATTCCATCAGCAGAACTCTTTCAGTTCTAAATTCTATGCGTATTAATATTGTTGTGTTTTTTTATGAAGGTAAAACAATAAGACAATCATTTCAAATTAAACAATTTGATTTTTTTTTTTTTTTACAGTCATGCCTTATCTAATGTTGTATTATCTAAGCGTTCTGGTCGAACGTTTAACCCATTCCAACACAGTGGAATTTTAGACCGGTCCAAATTGAAAGAAGCTGCAGACGACAATTTCAAGTTGATGGAATTCTAAATTTTTTCGTCTTTTTGGATAGAAAACATTGTGGATAATGAAGAAATTGCTTGATCCAAGCAATTTCTTCATTTTTCACAATGTTTTCCAAAGCTTTTTCGTTGAGGGGCGTAAAAAGGAGGGATTGAGTGGGAATGGGTTAATGTCTATCTGTCATTCGGGCATTGATTCTTTAATTTTATCATTATTATTATCATTATTGTATTTTTGAATAACAAATTGAACTTTTCAAACGTTACATTAAGACGTAAAAATATGAAAGTTTTAGAAGCCCTTATCTTTCGAGGTAATCTTGTCAAGACAAAGTGATACTAGGGCTTTAGTCTATTACCAGACGAAAATTTTTAGACTGTCCAAATCCAAAGAAGTTGTAAACGACGATTTCAAGCTGAAGACATTTTAGAAATGTTTACCATTTGCGGTAGAAAACATTGTGGAAAAATGTAAAAATTATTACAAAAAATTCTTCATTTTCCGCAGTGTTTTCCCAAGCTTTTTCTTCAGCGGCGTAAAAAGATAAACAGGCGGGATTGTGTGGTAATGAATTAATACAATTAACTTGTACCTACATCTTCTGTGTTGTCGACTGTAATGAAAATTCGAAACAGAAAAATATCAATTTATGTTTTTCGTCGCTATGAACAAACTTTGCTCGGGATTAATGCTCTCGCTCGTCCACGAATCAATGATCAATGAATTGAGACATCGTTTATTTATAAATATCTGACAAGATAAGGGGAAATGTGAACAATAAATAGCGTGGTATATTGTTTTCAATTTCCCCTGATGACACAATTTTCGTATTTATATAGGACAGACAGAGAGTCTGTATTTAAGTGAATAACACTTGAACTGATTAAACTCTGCTTTCAGAGGACGCGTGCGTGTCGTCGGAGACCAAAATGTCGTAACTACAGCTTTGATAAGTTGAAGTTTCGAGGTACTAGAATCCCACGTACGGTGACCAGTAACTGCGATTCCGCGGTTTTAACCCTTTCCTGTTCATGCCCTGGTTTTAACGTCCCTGTGGTTTTATTTTTTAGAAAACATTGTAGAAAAAGAATAAATTGCTTGTAACAAGCAATTCCTTCTTTTTCCACAATATTTTCTACCCTACTGAGTGGTTATTTTTCAAATTAAATCCACTTCTTATTTCCGTTTGCAAACCCTTTGAATTTGGATAGGTCTAAAATCTTGCAAAACTGGAGAGGGTTAAACAATTGAAGACTATTTTGAATTGAGAATTCGGCAGTATGAAGAAGAAAATGTCCTAACATTCTCCATTCTTCCCGACATTTTCTTCTAGATTTGGCCAAGTTAACACATTCCCACACAGTGACGCTTTTGAACACTCTTCAATATAAAAGCTTTGGAAAACAATTGTGGACAATGAAGAAATTGCTTGTTACAAGCAATTTCTTCATTGTCCACAATGTTTTCTACCAAAAAAAAAAATATTTTGAAGATTTCTTCAACTTAAAATTGTCGTCTGCAGCTTCTTTGAATTTGGACTGATCTTAAATTTTATCACGTGGGACTTGGTTAAGCATGTTATCTATCAATTGACTGATCGGGGTGTCAATTATAGAACTAACCGACCAATCAAATCCTTCATTTAGACAGGAAGTTATCTTTGAGTTCCAACACTTGCCGATACTTATGTGAAGTATTTTTGTTGGTTTGGCGACTGGCCATTTTATTTTTATGCTACAAGTTACTGGCTATAAATTTTGTAAAATAACGCCGTTTTTATATCTAAATATAAATTCCGGTTAGGGTTCTGTGGGCTAGACTAGCAATTTGTTAATATTTGACCTCTCCAAAATTCTTTCTTTACCCATTCCTAGATGAGAACATTTTAGACTGACCCAAAAACTGTTTGTTTGAATGGGGTTTTACGCCGCTTTCAACAATCTTTCAGTTATATCGCGGCGGCTGGAGCACTCAAAAATGGAATCCTGGTATTTCTCACACCAGTACTACCATTACATCCTTTCCTAGCCTCCAGCTGCTATCCCACATAGGTCTACGATTATCGACCCATTGGTGAGAGACAAAAAGTCGGAAAGGATGAGTGCCGCCGTCGGGGATCGAACCAGGGACCTCTAGATTGACAGTCCGACGCCCCAAAAACTGACAGAAGCTGCAGACGGCAATTTGAGGTTGATGAAATTCTAAAATTATTTGTCTTTTGGGGTTGAAAATACTGTAGACATTGAAGAAATGACTCAAGCAATTTCTTCTATGTCCACAATGTTTTCCAACGCTTTTCTTTCCTGATTGTGTGGGAGTTGGTTAGAATGAGTTTATCACTAAAATATACCATTTAGGAAAATAATGTAAGAGAAAACAAAGGACATCGATTTCTTCATTGCCGGCAAGGTTATTTTTTGTTCCTCTCTCTCTTCGATTTTGTTGCTGTTCATTCATTTCTTATTTTCAATAATTTCCTAGCTTCATGACAAATCGAAGACCTGGTTAGATGGATGGATGGGTGGATGGAGGTGGGTAAAGACTTATGGACAATTGGGAGAAAGGGGATCTATTGATGGTGGGGGAGGAATGTATAAATGAAGAGTGGATGGACTGTTGGCTTGGTTGGACGGAGAGAAAATAGTCGGTTTGAGGGTAGAATGAGTGGATGGATTAAAGTGTTAGTTGATGTGTGGTTGGTTGATCGATTGGCTGGTTGATTGGTTGGGTGGATGGATTGATGGATAAATGGATGGGCGGATATATAGATTGGTGATGGAGAGAGCATGGATAATGAGACGGACGGACGTTTTGAGATGGAATAAAACGTACATGATTTTTCTTAAAAAAGATCAAAGGATCACAAGTATATAAGTGGTGTTTCACCGAAGTTTTGTCACGGAAATATACGAAGATACGACAAACAAATCGCCGGTTTCGTGAAATGTCGGGATTACACGATTGGTAAACTGTGAAACTTCGGTCATATCAGCTGAAAACGGGAATTTAGGTTTTAGACAAGTATCAACACCACTTCCTTTTCTCGGAATATGATTTTAAAAACGGGTATAGGTTCGGTTTGATAGGATATTCCTTGGTTCGATATATTTCGATTACTGATTCAGTGGATGGTCAGTTTTCGGTGTAGCATGAAACAAATTTAAACCCCGACAAAAGTGCCATGCCATCAAATTTTTGTATATTTCATGTACTTGACCAATCACGGATGTCAATCAAATAATAAGTGCACCAATGGAATCGCTCAGGCAGAAGTGAGTTTTGAATCTCGAAATCGGCCTCCATTTTTTATTTATTTATTTTATTTTTTTTTTTAGCTTTTTTTGTTGGTTTGGCGACTTAAAAGTCGTAACTACAGCTTATTCAAGCTGTAATTACGACGAGTAGGTCGCCTACCAACCATTTTACTTTTTTTTGTTACATGCTAATGGCAATAAATTCTGCAAAATAACGCCGTTCAAATTAAAGTATAGCTTCCTGTAGGAGTCAAGTGGCCGGACCAACAGAGTACGTGGTTAGGTCCAGCGATTGGACAATTTCAAAAGATTTCAAATGGATATGTAGTGAGAACACACAAAAGCGAATATATAACTAACTGTACCTTGACATCGGAATAAAAAAGAAAATGAATGGAAACTTTAGTGTGAAAAGAAGAAATTTCTTGAAACTAGCATTTTCATCTTTTTCTCACAATATTGTCTACTACATTTTGTAGATAGCCATTTATCTTCATTGACTTAAACGGTGTCTTCGCGATTCTCCCACATTTGAATATCAAATAATTTCCATATACATGGTGGGAAGAAGGGGGTAAGAGAAAATGTATGTCCAAATTGTATATCACCTCTAATTATGTATTTGTCCATTCCCAGAAGGCAAAATTCTAGACTAGCCTAAAATTGAAAGGAGTTGCAGACAACATTAAGGGTTTATGACATGTGGATTTTCTTCATTTTTCGGGGTAGAAAAAAATCGTGTAAAATGCAGAAATTGCTTGTTACAAGCAATTTCTTCATTTTTCACAATATTTTCCGAATTCTTAAACTCTTCGCCCCTAACTTCTTTTATTTTCGGCCAGTCAATAATTTCATTAAAGGTGTCAATTGTTAAGGGTGGTCCTTACATTTAAAAAAAGAAAGAAAAGAGTAATACTTATTTGCAAAAATAATTTCTTTATCTCCGAAATGAAGATAATTCAATTCAATACCAAAAGACAAAAAACATTGTTTTCTGTCATTAAAACCTAAATAATTTATTTTCTATATCTTCATAATTTGTGAATGAGTTTTTTTTTTTTTTTCTTTTTTTGTTTTTTGTTTTTCTTTTTTTAGATAAGCTTATAATTATTATAAGAAAGATGCGTGCACTAAATGATTTTTCATTCTTGAACGCGAAAAATATCTTAAAATGTAAAAATCACAAAAATGACTAAAACGGAAAAAATATTGTTAATTTCTATCGCATCGAAAATTGTGGAGCAAATTTTTCACATGATTTTGTCATATGTAAATAAAACCTTACTTCAAGCTTACACAATAAGTTCATTTCATAACCGACTACAAAACTGGCGGATCGCGGCGGATCAACTAATCAGATCATTCATTAATATCAGAAGGGAACTTTGAACTCCGTCATTAGCTGAGATCTATGAGAAGCATTTCTGAGGTATTTTCCTTAACCCTTTCCCGTACAACAAAATATTAGACTGCTCTAATTTGGAAGAGGCTGCAGACAACAATTCAAAGTGCATATAAATTGAATAATAACCACTGTAAATGGAAGAAAACATTGTAGGGAAAGAAGAAATTGCTTGTAACAAGCAATTTCTTCTTTCCCTGCAATGTTTTACCGAATACAAAACCTATGGTTCGTGAAAACAAGTGACTGTACGGGAAAGGGTAAAACGACGTGACAAAAAGAATAGCAAGCTTGAAAATCTTAAGAAGAAAACTTATCTTGATATAAAAAATCATTTTCTGTCAAAATCCCTACATAGTGGAATTAACTAAAATATTCATAATCAAAAATAAGTCCCAACAACATAGAATTTGGCTAAAGTTGTCCAAAATTTTAAATTGTATATTGTTCGTGGGCCACTAGACTCGCCCCGAGTCTGACTGATATTTCTTTGTGAAATAAGTACAATTTTAGTTGAAATGTTTCAATTCTCAAGCTCTAAGTCTCTCTGTTATGCTGATTAGTATCAGTTTGTGAGACGTAAGGGAGGTAATTTCAGGGATTGAACTGTATCAAATAGTTGCATGATTGATGTACCTTAGTATACTTTATAACATAAACTTACTGACAGCCTTGGAGACGTGCTATTGGTGCTATTGCTAAAGTCTTAATTGATAATTTGAATTATGTTGTGGTTATATTGTCAAATTACAGAAACGAAAGTCAGAAAGATCGTCCTAATTGGTTCTTTTTTAAATCTTTTGTCCCCAATATGGGTGGTTGCTTACTATGACAGATTATTCCCACTCAATCTAGAATTATCTTTTTTTTTCACCATTTTTTTTTTTGTTTTTGTTTTTGTTTTTGTTGCTGTTATTTGCCCAAAAAAGACATTTAGTTTTGTCTATCAAGATATCGATAATATGTTGATTTTTTTCATACTTTCACGAAGAAAATTTTGAGCACCTATTTTGTATGCGCGCGCATATAGATCTATCAACCTTTGCTAAAAAAAATATGTATTTGTTTCCTTTTCTTAAAGGCATTAAATTATAAGAAGACAAGAGAATATGTTTGTTTTCATTGAGGTATAAACCTGAAAACGTAATGGCACTGTATGAATCAGTTTCATACAGTACGATGGAATTTTCAAGTTCATACCTCATGAAAAAAAATATTCTTTACATTTCTAAAATGAAACTAAAAACCTAATCACGCTGTATGAAGCCTCGAAGCGGGTTCACACAGAAGCGTGATAAGTGTTTTAGTTTCTTAATTCAAGAAAAAAATTTTAATAAGTTGATATAGATGTGATCAATAGGTTACAAATAAGCATAGATATAAAAAAATCATACTGCTATTTCATGGAAATACAATGCACTCAGTCGCTTACTCTAAGGTTTAATTTCATGTTGATATGAAAATTTGTATTCGGTCAATTAGAATGCACGATTCTTGACAGACTAAAGTATCATCAAATCATATCTTTGGAAAAAAGTGTCTGAATTAAAATGTATAAAATGTATAAATTCATTTCACAAACCCTACTCGTTCCCTTGTTTGTTTTGATTTTGTCGGTCTGGTTTCAAGACTTCAATAAACATTACGTTTATATTGTACACACGAGTAGTTTACCAAGATTATTTAAGCAAACATCGATTTTCCGAAAATCATCCGATTTTTCGTTTCTTTTTCGAGAAAAGTTCGGATTTCTGCTGAGTAATTAATCCGGGGTAAACAAATTTTAAAAGCGAGTGGACATTTCAGTAAAATAAATTGTTTGTGTGGTGTAAAACTAGCCTTCTTCGTAATTTATATTTAAAATATCAGTTATTGTTATAATAATATATTTTTATTCGTACAAATGTATTATCATCATTAAAATATTATCGTTATCGTTGTCACTTATACTGCTGTTAAAACCCCTCACTACTATTTTAATCATTACTATCATTATCATTACTATATTTATTTAAGAGATAAAGAAAATATTTTTTGTTTTCATGAAGGTATGACACGAAATAACTAATCACATTGTATGAATACGCGAAGGCACATTGGTGAATCTTTGCGCAGTAAATAAATGTTCAGTTTAAAAAAACTTGGTCATAATTGCACTTTGTGTATGCGAGTTATTCTACTGGTTCTTAACCCTTTTGTTGTTTTAATTTTTTTAGACCTGTCCAAATTCAAAGGTTTTGGGGACAAAAATTCATAGTGGATTTAATTTGAAAAATAACCATTTAGCAGGGTAGAAAATATTGTGGAAAAAGGAGAAATTGCTTGTTCCAAGCAATTTCTTCTTTTTCCACATTTTTTATACGTATAAAAGAAACAGAGGCGCCAATTCCACGTTTTGAATAGGAAAGAGTTAATTTAAAATATAATTTCTTTATTGATCACGTCTTTGCTATGAATTAAAACTTTCAATCCGATCTAATAAATAGATAACACGATTTCCTTTCATCAAGATCTAAAGCTTTAGTGTTTTTGAACTGTTTTCCTTTAAATTTAAACTGAGACATTTTACATCAAAAGGGATGCTGAAATTTTTACCATCCTTAAACTTGAAAGCGAAACACAAATGCAATCTTTTAGTTTTAAAATCGCGAACATTAAAAAACGATAAAAATTATTGACTAGTTCCATCTTTAAAAAAGAATAAAACAAATTTGAACACTTTATATAGGTCTACCCATCAATAAAATCTTACTATAAAGTTATACACAAGATATATAGGTATCGCATTTACCACTTTCTGTTCAATCCCTGGTTTTTATGTTTCTGTGATTTTGTAATTGAGTTTTTTTTTGAAGGAAAAAAAAAAAAAAAAAAAAAAAAGAAATTGCTTGCAACAAACAATTTCTTCTTTTTCCGCAATATTTTCTTCCCTATTGAATGGTCTTTTTTCAACATAAACCGACTTAAAATTTCGACCTTCGACAAGTCTAAAAATCTTTAAAACAGGAAAGGGTTAACTGACCAAAGCACTTTGACTCCGACAGGAACTCCCACTTCGATTTCAAACGGCGTTATTTTGCAAAATTGATGGCTAGGAGCATAGAAAAAAAAGGTAGAATGGTTGGTTGGCGATCGAAACGTACTAACTACAGTGAATATTTATAATTAGAAGTTACAAAGTTTAAGTCGCCAAATCAAAAAAAAAAAAAAAAAAAAATCTGCACATGAATGGCAACCAGTGTTTGAGATCAAAGCTAACTTCTAGAATAATTGAATAAATAATGGAATTTGATTTGTCGACTGATTATTTGATAGACAAGCGCAATTGGCCAATTCCACTTGATTTTGTTCAAACAATAGCATTTTACATCCTTATTAGTTCTAAGAATTGAAGATGATATCGAACACGTGTTAAAATCAAAGTACTGAAAGTACTGTAAGCTAGCAAAGCATGGTTGAATTTAGAAAGCTTTGTATAGCCACATGATTAAGCTTTATTTGAATTGTAGAGGACTCCTTCAAAAGCATACTATTTAGCCTGTTCCCTCTCTATCCCGCTTTTTACGAATCTCAAGAAAAAATCTCTGGAAAACAGTGTGAACATTGAAGAAATTGCTTGTTACAAGCAATTTCTTCATTGTCCACAATGTTTTCCAACGCCTTTTTCTTGAGATGCTTAAAAATCGGAATTGATTGGGAATGGGTTAAAAAGCGTGCTTTTGACAGAGCTCACTACAATTAGAATAGAGTTTGCAATATTCCTGAAATGCATATAAGAACTACTTTTAATGGCGTAGGCATTTAACGGATGTAGTGGTTCAGCCTCCAGTGGCAGTTTGCACTCGTTGCACTTTGAGACAACCTCAGAATTTCGTCTGTTATCTTAAGCTATCAAAGCTGACGCTTTTCTAGCTAAATATTAAGTAAAATCAGCCTTACTTGAGCGACCACATAAAATAAAGAATCGCTTTAATGCGGAGACACGGAGTTAAAGTGATAACAACCTAAAGAGAAGAACTTATCTTCCTGTAACAGGAATTTCTTTAGTCGCTTTTTTCTAAATAATCCCTTACCTCCTGACAATAAACTGTCAAATTTAGACAACTGACGATTCATTACTGTCTATCACAGACTCTATTGACCAATCAGATTACTTATCTATGCCGGAACATAAAGTTGACCTCCGACAGCTATGCGAAACATTTTCGTTTGTGAGCAACTTAAACCTTATAAATACTTCTTTTTCAATTTATAATTACAAAGTTTAGATTACCAACCGACCATTTCATTTTCTTTAAAATATCACTTTACTGTGCAAACGAATGTTGTTTGCTTCCCCAGTCAAACTACCACGTAGGGGTTCAGCTATCAAATGTTTTAGTGCTTGGAATGGCAATTGGAATAAGAAGTAAAATTAAACTCAAAACTTTAAGAACAAGTTCAAACAGTTTTACTTTTTCTTTTTCCTATCCCCTTGTTTGTCGAATGTTAAATATAAATAAAAATGCATATATATATACGCGTATTTGTATCTGTTGGATTGAAATAATAACGTCTATAAGCCAAATTCAAATGTTAGTATCATCTTGAATAACGCTTTTAAACGCCCCTGATATATATCAAAAGTTTTGAAAACACTGTGGACAATGAAGAAATTGCTTGTTACAAGCAATTTCTTCATTATCCACAATGTTTTCTACCCCAAATGACAAAGATTTTGAAAATTTCATCAACTTAAATTTTTCGTCTGCAACTTCTTTCAATTTGGACCAGCCTAAAATTTTGCTTACGGTGTTAGAATGGCTAATAGGGAAAAGAGATAGAGAGAAACAGACAGAAAGGGAGAGAGAGAGAGTTGAAAAAAGTGTGTTTCCTTTTCTCCCTCCCCCTCCTCCTTTTTTTGAAGTTGTTTATCTGTCGATACGAAGGCTATGTTGAAAAACAAAGAGTAACCTTTCCTAAATACGCTTTAAATGACTTCCAAGAACACTGCAGCCAAAACTGTGTAGAATTTTATATCAAGAATGAAAGTCATAAATATTATTTTGAAATTGCATTTTTAGAGTCTGTATTAAATAGTTCTTTAACCCTTTACCAGCCGACAAAATCTTAGAGTAGTCAAAATTGACATATATTGCAGACGGAATTTTAATTTTTCATCATTGTAATTATTATCATTTCATTTAATTTATTTTTATGGTTTATATTCTATTTATTTTTTGTCTTTGAGGGTAAAGAATTTTTACTAAGGAAGAAAATGCTTGCTATAAGCAATTTCTTTATTGTCCACAACGTTTCAGAAATATGTTTTTGTGGGTTGTGAAGAAATGGGTTAAATAATTGCCGTTTGACCGTCCTTTTGATAATCTTGAGATTAACCCGTTACCAGACGACAACATTTTAGACCGGTCCAAATTGAAAGGAGTTGCAAACTACAATTTGAATTTAAAGTTTATGAAATCTTAGATTATCTTATTAAACTTTCTGTGTAGAAAACATTGTCTTAAATGAAGAGATTGCTTGTCACAAGCAATTTCTTTATTTTACACAATGTTTTTCCAATTATTTTTCTTAATGGGCGACCAAAAGCTTCACAGTGTGAAAATGGATTAATTCAGGAAAATAAATATTAATCCACCAGAAACGAATACCACATATATCATTGAAAGAAAGGTGAAAAAAGCAGAAAGAAAGTATGTAAAAGAAACGATATCATCCATGGATGACCAAAACGGTCGTAACTATAGCTTGAATAAAGCTGTTGTTACGAAATGTCAGTCACCCACAGGCACTAATTTTCCTCTTCACGTACCTGTTTAGTTGAATTGTCCCAGTCTAATGTCAAGAGTTCACTCGACCTACCTTTATAGTGTACAGTGAGTAGACTACCAAGATTATACAAGCATATCCCGAATTTCCGAAAACCGTCTAATTTTCCGTTTCTTTTTTGGGAATTTGAATTTCTGCTGTGTAATCAATTCGCGGTTGGCAGACATGGTAGTAAAACGGTCTATTTGGGTCTGTTGTAAGACATAATATGTGAAATATACTGGCTCTTTATACAGTCAAAACACCAAGGGTCTGTTTGTTTGTATAGGAGGAAGGGTTTGGCTCCCTTACTTTTTTTTTTTTTGTTTGTTTACTCCATTTTCTAGTTGATGCTTAGTCGTTCGTCCAATTGCCTATTTGTGAAGGAACATATTAGGGTGTTTTGCAAAGGACGTGATGATTAAAATAAGCAAGGGGTGTTTTGAATTCGTACCAACTCTAATAGCGATTAACATAAGATAGAAATAATCTTAATATTTCTTCATGTTGTTATTATTTTCATGTTTTATCTGTACTACTAAATGAACTTTTCGCTCGCCCCGCAAACTGACTCCCTATGCCCCACCCGTTAACTCCAACAGGAAGTCGCACTTCGATTTTAAACGGAGTAGAATAGCTGTTGGTGACCTAAACTTTGTAGCTTCAGATTAAAAAAGCCGAGTTACGACGTATAAGTCGCCAAACCAACAAAAAAGATTAATAAAATGGCGGCCAATACCTGAGTTGAAAGCTCAGGTCCGGGCTGAATATATAATGTGATTGGTCGATTGGTTCATTTATTCACAGCCGCAATTGGTCAATTATGCTTCCACTTCCATTATTATTACAATTGGTATGATTGTGATAAAAATAAACATAAGAATCATTGTGATTATAATTTATTATTAAAATCCATTTTTCAGTATCATTCTGATTTTATTACTATAGTATTATTTTACGTCGAAAAAAAGGATGTTATGTTAAAATGTTTATTGACATTAAACCAACGGCTTAGGTTTTTTAACGTTTTTGAAAGCAGGTATACCATTTGCAGAGTCCCGGTCTATAATAAAAGTTTACATTTTAGCCTGAACACGAAGTCCTCGAGGTAAGCTGTTGTAATCTGCCAATTAATTTCCGGCGTCCGTTCGTCAATCTGTCCGTCTGTCCGATCACAATAATAAAAACGTATGTGGATAATCGTTAATCTAATTGGAATAGCAGCTGAAGGCTAGGAAAGGGTGTAGGTGGTAGTACTGGTGTGAGAAATACCAGGAATCCATTGTTAGGTGCTCCAGCCTCCGCAATATGACTGAAATACTGTTATAAGTGGCGTTAAACCCCAATCAATCAATCAATCAAAAAGGTGTTCTTGAAATTTACCATCGAATTTCAACCAAAATTCACTTGAATGCTTCTTTGGTCGTGCCTTTTTAAAATTATTCAAGATTCGAAATCCATGAATTACAAAAAAGTCTTCTAGAAATTAACTATCGAATATCAACCAAACTACACATAAACGATTTTTAGACATGTTTTTTTTTTCCAAAATACTTGAAACCGTTCAGATATCAGTTTTCAATGGATACTGAATGAAACATAAAAATAATCATTTTCTCCAAAATCATAAGTCCTACAGCTTTGATATTTGGTACATGTAAATAGCATACGCCTAATGACTCTACTCTGCAATTAGCTCTATGCATGTCGGATCCTTGAATTTACCTAGGGATAAACAAGGAAATCTATATGAAAAATGCTCTCTACACCAATAGGCATAGCTCTTTGAAATTTTACATAGAATTACTCTGCTCCTCTATGTTGTCGGATCCTTGAATTTACATAGGAATTAACAAGGAAATCTATATAAAAAATGCTCTCTACACCAATAGGCATAGATCTTTGAAATTTTACAAATGATTACTCTGCTCTAAAAAAGCCATATGTCGTGCACGGGATCCCTTTTTAGATAGCAACGAAGAAGGATTTTTTTTAAAGAAATGTATCAGCCTCCCCCCCTTTACCTAGGGTGAACAAAGTGGACAAAAATGATGGTTCAAGGGTATTTCTTTTTCGAATATTTTGTAATCCATAAAATGCGTTAAGAGAAGAAGCTAGGAATTTTAACATTAGCACGCTTGTATAAATGAAGCTTGAGCTCTAGCCTAGATCTTGAAATATTGCATGTAGTATTTCCTTATGACTGTCAGCTACAAAAACTTCAAAGAATTACTCTGCTCTAAAAACAAATAGCCAAATGCCGTGGGATCTATTTTTAGATAGCAACAAAGAAGGATTTTCAACCTTGTATCATAATCAAAAGTGTTGTTAAGTCGATGTCAATATTATACATAGAGATATAGAAGGAGCATCTTAAACACATAGCTATCATACTAAGGTGAGCGATATAGGACCACCATGGTCTCTGAGTCTATAAAAGTTTTCTTTAATGACCAAGAAAGAAACGAAGGCTTCTTCACAGGGTATCATGATCGTCATAATTGATACCCTTTACGCTAAATAAACTCAGCGGAGGATTCCACAAAGGAAAAATTTGGAAAGGACCAAAATCGAGCAAAAGTCAATTAAAGAAATGAAAATATGGAAAACTGAAATGACCATAATATCACATTAAGGAATTTCTTGAATGCGAAAAGTTGCGACCCTTCGCAATCTGAATGATTTGAGCAGCCTCATACGGTCGTGTTTCCGCACGTCTTAGGTGGATTATTTTTCTTGTAACGAATTTACTCTTAATCACGTTGTCGTTGTGTGGCCAAATGTCGTAAATACAGCTTATTCAAGCTGTATTTACGACATTTATCCGCCTAGCGACGATGTGGGAATCGTCAAGAGAAAAAATGGACGTCATTGGACCTCCGCGAAACAAATATTTAAAAAAGGGGATTTGATTCACCGGAGGTTAAACAGATATAAATTTTCAATAATAAATGGATAGAAAGGTAAACTGGTCATTCTAGATTCACCAGAGGTTTAACAGACATAGGTTTTCAATAATAAATGGATAGAAAGGTAAAATGGTCATTCTAGATTCACCAGAGGTTTAACAGACATAGGATTTCAATAATAAATGGATAGAAGGTTAAATGGTCATTCTAGATTCACCAGAGGTTAAACAGACATAAGATTTCAATAATAAATGGATAGAAAGGTAAAATGGTCATTCTAGATTCACCAGAGGTTAAACAGACATAGGTTTTCAATAATAAATGGATAGAAAGGTAAAATGGTCATTCTAGATTCATCAGAGTTTTAACAGACATAGGATTTCAATAATAAATGGATAGAAAGGTAAAATGGTCATTCTAGATTCACCAGAGGTTAAACAGACATAGGATTTCAATAATAAATGGGTAGAAAGGTAAAATGGTCATTCTAGATTCACCAGAGGTTTAACAGACATAGGATTTCAATAATAAATGGATAGAAAGGTAAAATGGTCATTCTAGATTCACCAGAGGTTAAACAGACATAGGTTTTCAATAATAAATGGATAGAAAGGTAAAATGGTCATGCTTGATTCACCAGAGGTTAAACAGACATAGGATTTCAATAATAAATGGATAGAAAGGTAAAATGGTCATTCTAGATTCACCAGAGGTTAAACAGACATAAGATTTCAATAATAAATGGATAGAAAGGTAAAATGGTCATTCTTGATTCATCAGAGGTTTAACAGACATAAGATTTCAATAATAAATGGATAGAAAGGTAAAATGGTCATTCTAGATTCACCAGAGGTTTTAACAGACATAGGATTTCAATAATAAATGGATAGAAAGGTAAAATGGTCATTCTAGATTCACCAGAGGTTTAACAGACATAGGATTTCAATAATAAATGGATAGAAAGGTAAAATGGTCATTCTAGATTCATCAGAGGTTAAACAGACATAGGTTTTCAATAATAAATGGATAGAAAGGTAAAATGGTCACTCTAGATTCACCAGAGGTTTAACAGACATAGGATTTCAATAATAAATGGATAGAAAGGTAAAATGGTCATGCTAGATTCACCAGAGGTTAAACAGACATAGGTTTTCAATAATAAATGGATAGAAAGGTAAAATGGTCATGCTAGATTCACCAGAGGTTAAACAGACATAGGATTTCAATAATAAATGGATAGAAAGGTAAAATGGTCATTCTAGATTCACCAGAGGTTTTAACAGACAAAGGATTTCAATAACAAATTGATAGAAAGGTAAAATTATCATTCTAGATTCAGAATAACTTCTCTACTCTTACAGCCCACAGCGAAATGTTTCGGTCTTGGTTAGCCGACGCAGTCTGTCCGGGGTCGAGGGTTTTTTTTTTTTTTTTTGTTGTTGTTGTTGTTGTTTTTGTTTTTTGTTGTTGATGGTTTTTGTTGTTTTTGTTGTTGTTGTTTTCGCGCTTATCTCCTTCTTCTCCCTCTTCCTCTTTTTCTTCGCTTGAAGGATCACAACTATGAATAAATATTTTTGTTGTCTTGAAATACACTCGCACACACTTAGACGAAGAGGCGAAATGATATCTTAAAATAATGTTAAACAAAAAATATGCACATATACACATACACACATATATAATTTTGTGGTATTGTCATAGGTTATTTCGTCTTTTTGTGATGAATTCGTATAGATTCCTGTTACACAATGTTTGGATTCTCATTAATTTTATAATCACTTTGCTGTTATTATTATTTTCATATCAGGACCGAAATCAAAATTCATGTAACACGCAACATATTTAACCCTTTCCTGTATTTCAAAAAGAAATAGAGACCTGTAATGATAATAATAATAATAATAAATTCTTTATTTAGAGAAGGTAGCACATTAAGCTAACATCATACATTAATCAAACAGATAAATGAATGAAAAACTTATTTTCAATGAGGCCGTCTGTAAAATAAAAACAAGCAAACAAAAACAGGATCTGAAAAACAAACGCAAATTTATGCGGTGAGAAAGAAAACGCATCTTGATGAAAAAATCAAGAAAATGAAGTTGATGTTCTTATTTATCTTATATATATAAATATATATAAGATAGTGTACTGCAAAATTAATCACGAGTCTAGACCTGTCCAATTTCAAAGGATTTGCAGGCAAGCATTTAAATTGGATTTAATTAGGAAAATAAACATTCAGTTCGGGAGTAATTATTGTAGAAAAGGAAGAAACTGCTTGTTACAAGCATGTTCTTCTTTTTCTACAATGTTTTCTTAATTATAAAATCGTAGGGACGTAGAAAGCAGGGTTTGAACAGGAAAGGGTTAATTCTTTTAAATTCCGTCGAATCCCCTTTAGGTGAAAGAACGGTGACGATTTCCCAGGAACAAAAGATTGAGGTCATCTGTTATCGATAACCAATCAGTGAGCATGACCCATTTTCATCATATACGTGACTTTCGTCCTATTTATTCTAACAATTGGGTTTAAACCTACTTTCAGTTTCAATCATTTAGGTCACACCATTCTCCATAAAGAATGTACACAAGGATTGGGCCGGAATGTAATTCATTTCTGTCAAGATTGAGCCAACCCCATTAAGAGAGAAATATTTTTTGGGCTTGATGAAACCCAAAGAAGTTGTAGACTACATCTTTTAGATGATGAAATTCAAAATCTATTGCTTTTTTGTTGTTGTTTTGTTTTGTTTCGGGTTGAGTTTTTTTTTTTTTTTTTTTGGGGGGGGGGGCGAAAACATCATGGATAATCAACAAATACCAGTAAAAAGCCTCTTTTTATTCAGTATTCACAATATTTTTTCTCTCTTTTTTACGGGGGTCGTTCGAAAGCGTAATTGTGTGGGAATGGGTTAAGTCATAGCTTTACTCATTCCCACGCAACAAAATTTTAGACTGGCCCAAATTGAAAGAAGCTGCAGACGACTTTTCCAAGTTGATGAAATTTTAATTTTTCGTCTTTTTGGCTGGAAAACATTGTGGCCAATGAAGAAATTGCTTGAGCCCTATAAAGCTCGGGGCACGAAGGGCATAAGAATTCCTCGCTTGGGTTGACGATCAAAACATCGTAACTACAGATTGAGAATGACCATCCTTGCGATACATTAACATTTTAATTGTAAATTTGAACCCTTATCACGTACTTGCATAAACAAACCATAATCCTACGGTAAATTGACCAGACAACAAATATTTAGACTAGTCCAGATTCAAAGAACTTACAGGCGACCATTTAAAGATAGTGCAAAGTTTGAAAAAAATGTGTCAGATAGGATAGAAAACAATGTGAGAAAAGGGGAAAATGAACGTAGGATTGTGTTGCAATGCTGAAGAGGTGAGAAAACGCGTCATTTCTCTCGCTGACCAATTTATCTAACCCATCCCCACGCGATGAAAAGTTTAGATCAGTCCGAGTTCAAAGACGTTTGCAGTAGACAATTTGAAGTTGATGAAAATTTGAAAATCTTTGTATTATGGTTTAGAAAACATTGTGGATAATGAATTAAATGCTCGTAACAAACCTTTTGTATCGAGGGTCGTTTAAAAGCGTTATTGCGAGGGAATGGGTTAAACGAGCTTCTTGATTTTTGCCAAAACAGTTATATTTAAGAGATGAAGAGATCCATTTTTTTTTTGTTTTCATGGAGGTATGAACCGAAAAACCTAATCACACTGTATGAGTACACGAAGCATGGAGTTATGATTTTTTTTCAACCAATCAGAACCATTCGTTTTTGATAGACGAAACTAAAAATTAAATTATTTCGAAGTGTTAGTGCAAAAACAACATAAGTACCTACATATGTATACAATACAATACAATATAGCTGTCAATCAAAGAATCAATTGACCTATCGAATCATTTATTCAACCCGGAATAGATCCTTGAACTCTGACACTGGCCGCCATTTGTGTGAAACGTTTTTGTTGGTTTGGCTACCTAAACGTAGTAACTACAACTTGGCCAAGGTCGACTACCTACCATTCCACTTATTAGGTCATCCGAGCACGAAGTGCTCTTGGTGAGCTATTGTGATCGGTCATCGTCCTGCGTCCGTCCGTCCAATCTTTCCGTACGTCTGTTCATTATTTACAAGAAAATCCACTCCTTCTTAATTAACCATGGAATTTCAACCAAACTTCCCAGATGTGATCCTTAGAACAAACGTTTTCAAAATGCTTCAAAGGAATGAAATCCATAAAGAACTTTGGTTACCATGGCAACCAGGTGAGTTTTTTATTTAATCTACTACCAAACTATCAGGCCTAGCGCTTTGATATTTGGTATATATCATCATCTATTAACCTTCTGCCAAACTACTTCAAACAATTACCGTACTCAGAAAATTAGCTCCTTTTGTGCGATCCCTGATTTTACATAGTCATAAAGAATGAAATATTTGAATATCTTCTTCTTCAATCCATAAGGCATTGAACTCTGGTGATTGGTATAAATCATGATCTACTGACCCTCTACCACAAAGCTTCAAATAATTACTGTATTCAGAAAATTATCCTTTTTCTATGAAATCCCTGATTTTAAAAAGGAATAAAGAAGGCTTTCTTTGAAAATCTTCTTCACCTAAATCATTAGGCCTAGATCTTTGATATTTGACCTTCTACCAAAATACTTCATCGAATTACCGTACTTTGGAACTTAGCGCTATATTGTGGGATCAAATATATACCCTGGGTTCAAGGAGAAAATATTCCAAAATGATTAGGCGTAGAGCTTTGATATTTTGTATCATGGTCCTCTTGTTTGTTACATTCTACCGGCTAAGTATTTCTCTCTATAACGCCGTTTAAAATCGAAGCGGAACTTCCTGTCGGAGTCAATGGGCGGGGCCAACGGAGTAAGTGGGCGGCACCAACGATTGGTCCTATGCATAGACTCTTGTGATATTTTGTACGTACCCGGTGAATTTAGGGACTATGCCTGGCATTTGGAACCATTGCGCACCTTTGCGTGGAGCGCAGTCACCGAGCAGCCTTGATTGTCAATCAGACCATTTAGAAAGTTCGCTGACAGCTGAATCCATTCCCATACAACACAATTTAAGACTGGTCCAAATTCAAAGAAGCTGCAGACGACAATTTCAAGCTGATGGAATTTTAAGTATTTTTTTGTCTTTTTGGATAGAAAACATTTTGGATAATGAAGAAATTGCTTTATCCAAGCAATTTCTTCATTTTCCACAATGTTTTCTACAACCTTTTTCTTTTGGGGCGTAAAAAGGGGGGTGTGTGGGAATGGGTTAAAGACGTTTTGTGTTAGTATCTATCTACAGAGTGCACCGTAACGATTCTGATCAGACTGTGTAGATGCAGTCGTAACCATGTTCAAATGTTCAAATGTGTAATGACCGGGAGTCTCAAGCACATGTTCATTTGATATTGTATCCGAACATATATTGGTCTAACTGACGGATCGCTGACCACGCCCACTGACCTCCGACATGGCATTTCAACTGAGGTATGATATACGACACTATTTTGTAAAATATGTGGTCAGGCACATGAGATAAATCGTTTGTAGGGAATCAAAACGTCGTAACTACAGCTTGAATAAGTCTGTTAGACCTAAGTAGAAGTTATTCAAAGAACTAGAATGGTTTCCTTTCTGTGTAAGATATAAATATCACGCCGCCGTTTTAACTTATAAAACAATGAAAAATGAAGCTCCAAAATGCATGTCTTTTATTATTCATGTTTTGAGAAATGAAAACTATACATTAAGGTCGAAACAAAACATAAATTCTTTATTGCGAAAATACCAAGAGCAAATGTTTTTAAGAACAGTTCCAGTTTTAACATAGCGAAAAAAAAGAAGTGAACTTAATGATAATAATAATAATAATGTCTTTATTTCATGAAGGTAAAACAATAAGACAATCATTTCAAATAAAACAATTTGAAAATAAATCTTTTTTACAATGTTGCCTTCACTGAATGAAAAATAAGTGAGATGTGATGATTTAATAAAAAAATGATAACACGCCATAACCATGCTGAAAGAGTAGCAATATACGTAAAAATGATGAAATATTATGAAATTACGATAGATGGGTTTGATGGGAACAAATGAAAAGAATACATGCATTATTAAATTCTTGGACAGTCACACCCTGTACTTAAATGATTTAGATAATTTCTGCTTGGTCAATTGATTTGTTTAATAGCAGATGCTGTTTGAATTTGTTTTTGAAGCTAGATAACGAAGTTGAACTTCTAATTGAAATAGGGATTTTCATTCCACACACTAATGCTACAGTATGAGAAAGATCGTTTCTTGTACAAAGTCTTATATTTCAAGTGTGTGATGTCACTATGTGCAGCTGATCTAAAGCTATAGTTAGTGTTGTTACAAAATGAAAATGACCTCATTCATATATTCTGGTGATAGGTTGTTATAACACTTAAAAATTAAAACACCAGCGTGATAGTTACATCTTTAAACTCAAACTTTTAAGAGCGACTTTAAACAGTTTTGTTTTCTAAATTTGTTATCGTAGAATGTATAATTCTAAACGCATTTATATGCACGTATCTGTATTTGTCGGATTCATGTAATAACGTTATGCATCTAACAGAGCTCACAGACAAAGTCTATCCATTCAGAGAAAAGAATCCTCAACCTTACATGGGCCAATATTGTGTATATATAACTACAAATACTCGCTTGTCTCTCTGGAGGTTTCCTAATTTGCATACCAATGCAAATTACCCTCCCTTGAAACCGTACAATTATTTCCATGCGAAACACTAACATTTGCTTAATCTTGAAAAAGTTACTTTTGTTAAAAAGGGGGAGAGAAATAGAGAGGGGCAGGCAGACAGACGGACATAGAGAGAGAGGGTAAAAGATGTGGAAAGTTGTGTCTGTTTTCTTCTCTTTTCCGCTCGCTCGCTCGCTCTCTCTCTCTCTCTCTCTCTCTCTCTCTCTCTCTCTCTCTCTCTCTCTCTCTCTCTTTCCTCTCTCTCTCCCCTCTCTCTCCTTTCTTCTTTCTCTCTCTCACCTTCTCTCTCTCTCTCTTTCTCTCTCTCTCTCTCTCTCAATCTCTCTCTCTCTCTCTCTCTCTCTCTCTCCTCTCACTCTTCTCTCTCTCTCTCTCTCTCTAACTTTCTTTTTTTTTTCAAGTTGATGTTTGATGTAAAGGCCATATTGAAAAAAAAAAAGATTTGTTTTATATTTTGGTCTCTACAACATGTTTCCTTCTCTAAATAAAGATACTATTATAGTTGCGACTTTCAAGTCTCAGAGCAACAAACATTCTGAATACAAGTTCAACATCAAGTCGTAATAAAAATGTGTTTGGTCAGTCGTTTCGATTTGCAATTGGCGATCCGTCAAATTGAAATTAGGGAGTTACTTCATTGAAATAAAAACTGTTCTGGGGGGTAAATTTCAAGGGTACCAAAATTTCATATTCAACTTTAACCGGTAATGGTCGGGATATTTTTAACCTTTTTTCTTTAGAAACAGGATATTGACAATATCCTAAATTGTCCTGTTCGTGGAAAAAAATTGATATCTGATGATGAACGAATAAACCATTGATTTTTATTATTTTAGCTATAGTAAATTTTTTTAAAGCAGTTATGTCGCAGTTATGTCGCAATTTATGTCGCAGTTATTTTGAAATACGTCTCATGTTTCATTCTTTGTAGCTTTTATTAACCCTTGTCACGCTGTATAAATTGCCTTACTGAATTGCT